>OX104132.1:20663638-20756283 GCA_944470555.2 Heterobilharzia americana
AGGAGTCCATCGGCTAAAAGACATCTATCAAATCAATCGTGAATAACATTTTAAGCATACACTTGATTGAAACTTTTCACAACTAAATGCATAAAAATGTTTCAGAAGTCAATCACTTGAAACTACAAAACGGTTTCAAGTATCATGAAGATATTTTGTTATGAAAGGAGAAAAAAAAGTAAAACTATTGTCAAGTGTAAATAGACAATTCTACACTTCGTTTATTACCCATATCTTTAAGTGGAGAATATTAGGGGGGATACGTAGAAAAGTAGAGATAAGTGCATGTATGCGTGTAAGGGGGGGTAAGGGAGATACAAATAAAATGTTCACTCTCTCTCATGAACACGCATCAATGCACTAACAGAAGAACCACAGTTCAGACATGCATCATGTGCATAAGGCGATGAATAATAAACCCGAACTGATCCCATCATCATTATCAAATATTTGACCTACAGGCAGTGTACACCAAAACATTCCGATTGAATAATATAATATACTAGACACTACAAATATGCGATCAGATTTCCAGCTTGAAAGCTACTTGTTATCTACAAACGACTGATACCAGTAATTAAAGACCACTAATTACAAAACACAAAGGTTCTTTAGTCAGATGAAAGTATTCCTTGAAAAAAATATCTCTGGAATCAAACACATCACGGTGTACGCGTATAGATGAAAAAGTATGCTAAACAGAAGAGATCACAACCCGCTAAAATACCACAGTTGTCTATCACACTGTTACCAAGTACATCTGGTAGGTGAGTTGATCTACAATTGGGTTGGAAACCAAGTGGCCCACGGTTCGAATCCTGTTACCGTTAAAATTTTCATTTCACTTTCCATCATCACCCACTATCAATACTAATAATCTACCAAACAAAGATTACGTTGCACAGACAAAAGAAAGTCGAAAAATCGTTCGGCTTACAGCAGTCCTACGACTCACATCTCACAACTAGTTTTCTAAACAGACAGACGTTTATTATTCACCACACTCCGACAAACAAATCCTAATATAACTTTCTATCCATCTAATAAGAAACAATTTATACACTGTCTCCCAGACATCTGACGCATATCAAATCTCCTCATTGTTCTATGCACGTGTACATCCAACTGTCGTCGTCGTATGTACTCCCACAAAATAGATGACAGTTGCAGCAATACTGACTGACTGTTCAGAAGTGTCAATAAAGTATACACTGTCAAGTGTTTCAGCAATTTCAAACTTCATGTATAATCAATCAATAAACACACTTGTGACAAAATTACTTTCCCAACCCACCCCCAACCATATTACGCGTAATACGTGATAACTAACATTTGTTGTGATCACAAACACCAACTTCAATCAAACCCATCTTTTACCCATTCATGCATTCATTACAAAAATCATACATCTAACTCATACATACTCAATTCACTATCTTTCAACTGACTTGTCAATACGTCAAGGCAGCAACATACAACTGAGCGATCTTCAACAGTAAATCCTGTTCACAAATGCTCTCATCAAACACTATGAGATTGTGTGTTGTCGAGGCTGTTTTATATCAGGCTAGAAGTCAGAATCAACAGTTCACCAAGGTGTACGGCACTTAACTACTCCGTACACTATACTCTCTGTGTGCGTATGTCCACCTAACTCCAACGTACACCACGCACACACATACACACACACACACATGCAAATAAACAATCCTAAACACCAGTCAACTTACAATAAATACAACTACGCTTAGCACGTTAATCAACACTGTCACTCAACACACTGCGCATACATCCCTCCCACACATCACCACAAACACGCCACAATACCACAGTCAATCATCACACACATTATACCTCCTCAATCGTCACTCACACAACCACAACCACACTACACCACAACACAACACAACACACTCATCACCTACATCCCTCCCTACCTAACTATCACCATCACACCTCAATCACACTCACACACACACACACACATAGACTCGAATCTCTCTCATCTACTGAACACATCACCTCAAAGACTAACAACACTTGACCAATGCGACCACACCATACAACAGATATCCTTCACATTTACATTTATACTCGTTATCACATCCATAAATCGTCGGTCATGTGGATACACAGACATGCAAAAGTAATGCGCATGTAAGTGGGCCACTGAGTGAGTGAGTGAGTGAGTGAGTCAGTGAGTCAGTCAGTCAGTCAGTCAGTCAGTGAGTCAGTCAGTCAGTCAGTCAGTCAGTCAGTCAGTCAGTCAGTCAGTCAGTCAGTCAGTCAGTCAGTCAGTCAGTCAGTCAGTCAGTCAGTCAGTCAGTCAGTCAGTCAGTCAGTCAGTCCAACGTGTCTCCTACATCATTGTCAAACAACACATCACACTGTCCAAGCTTGCTAACATAAACAACGTTTTCATTCAATGAATTGAATTTTTGACACAAACTACCCTGGCCAATCATATGTTAGTTATCCATGCTCATCGACTGTGGTTCATATCGTGTGAATGAGTTAGTGATGATTCCAGTCAATCACTTTACAATCTACAACATGAAACACTGAAAATCACATCTCATTTCACTGACTTCATCACATCAGGATGCTGAGACTGCCTGCAAGACGTCTTCAGCTCTGTGAACATGATCTTCAACTGATGTGACACTTTTCTTGTCGATACACATGACTAAACTTGTTTAGTGAAGAAGGAGACAGTATGAATGGATATGAATGATGGATCTTGGCTAGCAGTGGAATCCAGGATGCGCATTTCGTCCTAGCAGCGACGGTATGATATCAAAACAATTATACTAAAACTGAACCTGTTGCACAAGAAGTGGCTATCGTGGCTCGGTGGTGTAATGGATTATGCCCTGGCGTTCGAAGCGATCGCTCCCGTGTCCGAATCCTGGTGGGAACAACATCACTGACTATGAAGCAGGTAAAACCAGCTGATGAGTCCAAATTATTATGAAATGCGCATCCTGGATTCCACTGCTAGCCACGCTCCATCACCAATATTGAGGCATCCGCATAGGAGCCCATATGCCAATATAGAGCCATCAATTCGGTCCAGGAAACGACGGTATGGTATAAAAACAATTATACTTGTATGAGTTGATTTCAAGTAATTCGAGTAGTCATTGACCAATGTCTTACATGATACAATGATAGGAAATACATTGGATTTCAATGCACCATGATCAAACACACATCTCTTTTGTGTATGATATTGCATCCTTACACTTTCAAGCTGCATATTCTGTACATCACATTTGTTGAGGTGATGAGGGACTCAGGAAATAATCGAGAAAGCTTGTACATCATATCAGTCAGGCCAATCCCTCCATGCTGAACATCCTCATCTGTAGTTGGATAGGATTCAATGAATGTCAACACTCGTATGCTCAGTCGGCACATACCTGCTGATGTAGTCTACACAACAAAAACATCTTAGCCCACAGAATATCAGACCATCGTTATCACTGAAAATCGATATGGGGTATTCGACGATTGGGTTATCGGGATAATGAATGACCGAATCACTACTCTTCGCTTATTGATACTCGACAACAAGGTGAATATACAACTATATGTCACGTTATTTTAGGCTCTAGAGAGAGACTTATGTTCAGGTGAGATAACTTCAAACCGTAGTACCTGTAGAAATGCTCAACAATAATTATTCAGCTCACAGGAACCCGAAGTAGGTAGAAACGGACAACATGTTCACCAGAGAGTGTGACCAATACAGAATACAGTGAAAAAATGAACAAAACGCGCATTTCATATTCCTCTCCTGGTCATCACCAAACAAACTGAAAGGTGATGAATAATCACACAATATCAGAGTATCTATATACAAACCCGTCTATCTACAGATAGTCTATCAATTCGTCCCATTGTAACAACAGGGAATTACAAATTTCAATGTATAATAAATGATGATTAGTTTTATTTGTAAGTTTCAAGTTTAGTACTGTCGTTTTTGATAATCTTGGACACCTGATAGTTGATCATGTCAGTATCTCATCGAAGTGAAGTTATGACTAGTAATTACCAAATCAAAATCATAACTCTGTTAGTAGAGTATCCATAGGTTATTGGTTCGAATCCTATCTTGATTCAAGTTTTTACTTCAACTTCAAAGTTAACCCAATATCTGACACAGAATACAGTTTGGTAACTATGTCGTAACTATGTGGTAATTTCATCACCATTAGACTCGAACACCTAGGGGACTTTCATTACTAACTGAAATCAGTCGAAGAGATATTGTAAATCGAAGAGCACTTGAATGAACTGAGTCGGCAGTAATACTGGATATGAACCATCAGATTCCAGTGTGTGGGGGTGGGGGTATGGTTAAACTCATTTTACCTAGCCTGGTGTTCATCGGGTCATTCTGTGATGCGATTGTTACTACACTCTTCTGAAGAGTCTTATTATTTTGACGAAACATATATTCAACTCACTTCAAACCAATCAACAACAAAGAGGAAAGTACAATTATTATTGAACGGAATCAATTGTGTGTATATCCTAATTAATGTTACCTTTTACAACTACGAGGTTCAACTGCCATCTCGGATAGTCAAATTAACAACCAATATGATGCTCACCTTCTCATTTTAATTCACTTACATTACGATTGGGGATGAGAAATTCTCATTAGGCAGCAACCAGTATGAATATGATCAGGCTATAGTGTCACGTGTCACTACTTCACATGGTACTTGGGTCATCAGTTGTACGTTGTAGTCAGTTCAGTTGATAGAGTATCAGACTAGATTCCCAATGGTCGCTGGTTCGAATCCGACCACGGTCCATACTTTCATTTCACCTAGTATACATAAATTATATTCCCGATTATTTACCAAATTCTCATTCACTTTTGTTATTTAAATGCTAGCTAAATTGTAATCTATAAATATATAATCAATATTTGCTTATACACAGACTATACAACTTAAATAAACGATCAATACCATTGATTGTATATTCATATAGTCATTATTTATATTTACAATTTTATATTTCTATCAACGTTGAACTGTTTACTGAAGGTAAGAGATTAAGTGGTTAACTATTATTATTATTATTATTATTATTATTATTATTATTATTATTATTATTATTATTATTATTATTATTATTATTAGTCGAGAGCTTTGAATGAATGTGATTTTGATGGAAAAGAAATAAAAGGTTAAAAATCGATATTCAAATGAACAAAATTAACCAATCAAAAGCAAGCTAATATCCTTTGATTTTTTGCTTTAGTTAAGTAATGGTCAACATGATTGTCTGAAATCTAGGTTATTATATTTTCTTTTTGTCGGAGAGATTAAGTGTAAATTACAGTAATTAAAAAAAAAATACATCACATAAAATTATATTGAGATAATTAATTGATTTTCTTCTGGGTAGAATGACATAATCAGCCTGTTAAAACTACTTTCCTAAGATTGTATTTTTGCTACAAATGAATGCAATCAGTGTAAAGAGGGCACATCATCATCAATATATATGGAATTTGAGAAAAGAATTGGACATCACCTTGAATATAATCGAACCCACGACCTTCAGGTTCCATTGAGCCACCATGGGTCGAAATCCAATGATCCATATTTCCTACTTCCGTAAGTTCACGATATAGTGCGATCGCCACCCAATGTCATCACTGAGTATTTGTCCTCCCATTAATCACGCCTTTTTATTGGAACTTCGGGAATCACCTCTAGAAGCCAGTGGCTAATGAGCACTAGATTGATTGATTTCGGGGGTTTCTGGCGATTTATTAATTCCTGGGTGATAGTCGCTCTATATCGTGAACTGACAGAAAAAGGGAATTTAGAGCATTGGATTCCGACCTAGTGGCTCAATGGCACTTGGTGGACACAATACCTGAAGGTCATTTATACGATCTCTGAGAAAGTGGGGTCATGGGTGTGTACTACTGAAGGGCACCGTGCTAGGATGAAACAGATATCCAGCGCTTCTAGGTTTCCATAATGAATACCAACTTTTAAAAGTCACTATTGACTAAGTATCTTGATAAGCATTGATTACTGTATGAGACCGGTCACTATGAGCAAAAACATAAGTCTACATTATAATGATAATGAGACTAGCAGTAGAATCCATGACGCAGGTTTCGTCTTCTATGGGAATCATCAGCTGATCCATCTGCACCTGAGTGAGTGATATCGTTTTCACCATGGCGTTATACACTAGGCTACTCGGGGTACGGTAGTCATCTTTTGTGCAAAGATTCTTGTTTTGGTATTCATCTTGTCACTAAGATAACTTTAACATTATGAATATCTGAAAGGACCAGGACATTCGGATTGTAGACCATCTGCTAACAGAGGTTAACTTCTACCGACTCATCCCATTTCCACTGTCATTTAATTCATTTAAAGTACAACAGAATTTCCAATGGTATCGTTTTATGCTTCTTCAGCATACTACTTCAAATCACATATGCCAAATAGTTTACAATGAAACCCGATTGAAATAGGAATCACTTTAAAGACTATCGTGATGACTTTGTTGAGATAATCATTTACGCCTATTTATTTTATGAAAAACTACAATTTAGTAATGATGGGCAGTGGCTAGCAGTGGAATCCAGGATGAGCATTTCTTCCTATTTGGGACTCACTAGTCAGCTGGATGTACCTGCTTCCCAGTGAGTCATGTTGTTCCTACCGGGACTCGGACTCGGGCGATCGCTTCAAAAGCAAAGGCACTATCCACTACACCACTGAGCCACGACAGCTACTTCTTGTGTGCATCCTGGATTCCACTGCTAGCCACTGCCCATCATTACTAAACGTAGTTAAAAGACGGGCAATATCGAGGCATTCGCATAGCAGCCCATATGCCAACAGAGACTGATCAATTCGGTCCAGTTAACGACGATGTAATACAAGCAATAACATTAAAAACTACAATTGTAGCCAAAATTCCAAAATTGTACTGGTTACTAGTTACTAGGTTGACCTTAAAAGTCATTCATGAAATAGTTATGAATACGTTGTGAAAATATGAAAACGACTAAATCCACTGTCATTCTGACTATCTGATAAAGACGTGGTTCTGCAGACTAGTAGGGATATTGAGTGATGATTGAAGGTGTAATGAAAGTTTGGACCGCGGTCGGATTCCAACCAGCGACCATCGCGTTTCCGGTCCGATGCTCTACCAACTGAGCCAACTACAACGTCCAACTGATGACCAGATTTTTTATTTCATTTCAATCACAAGGTGGGGTTTTACCCAACTACCATGTGAAGTCGTGACGCGTGATACTATCGCTTGATCATATTCATATGGTTGCTGCCTAATGAGAATTTCTCATCCCCAATCGTAATGTAAGTGAATTAAAATGAGAAGGTGAGCATCATATTGGTTGTTAATTTGACTATCCGAGATGGCAGTCGGACGTCGTAGCTCAGTTGGTAGCGGATTGGCCCGGAAAGCCAGTGGTCACTGATTCGTATCGGGCCGTGGTCCAACTATCACCCAGTATTCCTACTAGTCTGCAAACCACGGCTATATCATATAGTCAAAATGATAATATAATTTATATTTTGAGCTTAATGGCGATTTCATCGTTGTATTGATCACCGACTGGCATAAGTTAGAAAACCATTGAAAACCTGTGAACACCGGACAGCTGTTTCACCCTACGATGAAACTCATCAGCAGTGCCCACACAGGACCTCCAGATTCCATGGCAAACACGTTAACCATTCAGCCACTGGGCTACAGTTCAAAGGTCCATATGACTCATATACTTCTAAATGGATACGTCAAACGTCTAATGAAAAGCTGTGACCTATTGGGTCAACTAGTTGGATGTGAACTGGATGCCCAGATATGTCATAAACTGACTGAGGTTGGAAATTGTGGGCTTTTGAATCCTGAGTCAGTAGTTGAATGGGTTACGCGTCCATTGTAAGACCTGAAAGTTCGGAATTAGATCCTTGGTGGGCTTGTTGGCACCTACTAGTGAGGAGTCACATACTAGGCGGAAACTGTTGTTCAGTGCCCCAGGTTTCTAAAGGTACAACACCTATAATGACAGTTTCTGATGAATACTACCTTGGAATAATATACCGGTGTGCTACTATGTGAAGATAGAATGATAGCCTCGCTCGCGGTAGGATTTCAACCACCTATGATTACCAATCAACTATAATTATGAGACCAGTGTTCACAAGCGGGTTATAAAAAAGCCTACAATCACCTGTGTTCAAGATGGAGCCAAGTTTTTGTTTATTATTTTGCGCAAACAACAGTGTCAACTAGAAAGACAGACCTCTTGAGGTTATCCCTTCACATGCGGGGGGGGGGGGGGGAGATGGATACGTATGCATGAGTACTGATTTATGCTAAGTTTATTATTATTATTATTGTTATTATAGCAATAAACATTTCATGAAAAATCACTAATTATATGGGTTGTTTGTCAATAACAATAAAAACAGTTCAAGTAAATGTGAACATGTTAGGAGTATAGAATGATTACTATTATTATTACGTGCAGAAATTAGTTAGTTCAACGCAATTGTCACGAAAGCCTACCTGACCTATGTTTCGCACTTACTGGCACTCATCAGTAAACCGTATCTACAGCCTCGAGGGAGCTGGTATCCTCTATAAGGTTCGAACCCAGTGTTGTAGTCGGCAACGTTGTTATCAAGTTATTCACAATAACATAATTTCATTCAGATCGATGTTGCGTGTGTTATTGGTTATTATGGAGAACATAAGGTAGAAACTTTCTCATAGATTTCTACTCCATGACATACAAATCTACAACTTCTAGACCCTCCTAAGTTATTGGTACAGGGTGCAAATTTAAGGTGAGACAACAGATTGGTTCCCGACAGGACTCAAACTAACGACTTCAGTGGTGCTCTCGCATTGAATAGCTGACATGTGTGCTCAGATAATTCAGATATTTGTTTACAGAATGTACAGCATTGCGTTATGACCGAGTTTCTGAATCATAATGAGGTGCTTATCGTGTGAATTACTGGTCTTGAAAGGCTACCTCATGGTATCACAAGTGTGTACTGGTAAGCAGTCGGCGAATAGGTGGAAGTAACTGTTGAGTACTCTCAGGATGTCGATAAAATCCATGAAGGGAAAATCAAAAGTCTTCACTTTACTACCAACCAAATCGAAATACGTAAAACAGTCTTGGATTAAAAATTTATAGAGAGCGTACGAGAGTATGAAGGAGTAAAGTTGAGTGTGGTTGGAAAAGATATGCGATTTTCTTGGAAATCTTTACATTTGGTAATCGGAATTTACAACTACAGACGTCACTAAGACAATACAAGGGAATCCGTAGGCTTGATAAAAAGTTTACCAGTCGGTGGTAGTGAACTTAATCACAGGTGCATTCGATACAGTCACCTCTGGAATACTTATCGACCCAATGTGTTGAAACCTAAAGGCCCAGCGTAGTCTGAGCTTCTGTCTAGTCAATGAAAGTTTTGTACAGTTGTTACGAAATATTACGAATCGAAAGGATCAGTCACACTGGTATCCAATTAGATTCTGAATTCTTCTGAAAGAATCTTCAATGTGACAAGATTAGTCTGACCAGTATGATATACTAGGTTTCTCGATTGTTTCCTGAAACCTCTGTCATCTCAGCAGTTGTCTTATATATGGTATGCAGTTGGATACTGTTGCCAAGATACGTTGCAATCAGAAGAGATGTGTGATTGATCATGGCGTATTGAAATCCAATGTGTTCCCTCAACCTTTTTGTATCACGTAACACAATGGTCATTCACTAAACAATTTACTTGGAATCCACTCATACTGTCTCCTTCTTCACTAAACAAGTTTAGTCATGTGTTGCGACAAGAAAAGTGTCACATCAGTTGAAGATCATGTTCACAGAGCTGAAGACGTCTTGCAAGCAGTCTCAGCATCCTGATGTGATGAAGTCAGTGAAATGAGATGTGATTTTCAGTGTTTCATGTTGTAGATTGTAAAGTGATTGACTGGAATCATCACTAACTCATTCACACGATATGAACCACAGTCGATGAGCATGGATAACTAACATATGATTGACCAGGGTAGTTTGAGTCAAATATTCAATTCATTGAATGAAAACGTTGTTTATGTTAGCAAGCTTGGACAGTGTGATGTGTTGTTTGACAATGATGTAGGAGACACGTTGGACTGACTGACTGACTGACTGACTGACTGACTGACTGACTGACTGACTGACTGACTGACTGACTGACTGACTGACTGACTGACTCACTGACTGACTGACTGACTGACTGACTCACTGACTCACTCACTCACTCACTCACTCAGTGGCCCACTTACATGCGCATTATTTTGCATGTCTGTGTATCCACATGACCGACGATTTATGGATGTGATAACGAGTATAAATGTAAATGTGAAGGATATCTGTTGTATGGTGTGGTCGCATTGGTCAAGTGTTGTTAGTCTTTGAGGTGATGTGTTCAGTAGATGAGAGAGATTCGAGTCTATGTATGTGTGTGTGTGTGTGAGTGTGATTGAGGTGTGATGGTGATAGTTAGGTAGGGAGGGATGTAGGTGATGAGTGTGTTGTGTTGTGTTGTGGTGTAGTGTGGTTGTGGTTGTGTGAGTGACGATTGAGGAGGTATAATGTGTGTGATGATTGACTGTGGTATTGTGGCGTGTTTGTGGGTGATGTGTGGGAGGGATGTATGCTCAGTGTGTTGAGTGACAGTGTTGGTTAATGTGCTAAGCGTAGTTGTATTTATTGTAAGTTGACTGGTGTTTAGGATTGTTTATTTGCATGTGTTGTGTGTGTGTATGTGTGTGCGTGGTGTACGTTGGAGTGAGGTGGACATACGCACCACAGAGAGTATAGTGTACGGAGTAGTTAAGTGCCGTACACCTTGGTGAACTGTTGATTCTGACTTCTAGCCTGATATAAAACAGCCTCGACAACACACAATCTCATAGTGTTTGATGAGAGCATTTGTGAACAGGATTTACTGTTGAAGATCGCTCAGTTGTATGTTGCTGCCTTGACGTATTGACAAGTCAGTTGAAAGATAGTGAATTGAGTATGTATGAGTTAGATGTATGATTTTTGTAATGAATGCATGAATGGGTAAAAGATGGGTTTGATTGAAGTTGGTGTTTGTGATCACAACAAATGTTAGTTACCACGTTTTATGGTTTGGGGTAGGGGGGAAAGGTTTAAAATTATATTTAGTGTTAATTATGATAATTTGTATCGTAATGATGGGCGGTGGCTAGCAGTGGGATCCAGGATGCACATTTCGTCCTATTTGGTACTCACTAGTCAGCTAGATGTACCTGCCTCCCAGGGAGTGATGTTGTTCCCACCGGGATTCGAACTGGGGAGGGAACGCTTTGACTGTCACAGCGTTATCTAGTAGACCACCGAGCCACGATAGTCACTTCTTGTACGACGGGTATAGTTTTAGTTATATTGATAACAGTGATTGATCAATTCGGTCCAATCAACGACGGTGTCATACAAGCAATAACACTTGTATGATAATCGGTTGGTTGTGGCTAGCAGAAGAATTCAGGGAGCGCGTTTCGTGCTTGCTCGAACGTCGTAGCCATCTCTCCAAACGCCAAGGCGTTATCCAGTGTGGCACGAAGCAACACGCATCCTGGATTCTTTTGCTAGCCACAACCAACCAAATTATCAGAGGAATATTGATTGATTATGCATCAAGTTGGAAATTGTTGAAACGCTTGACAGTGTATGCTTTGCTGACACTTCTGAACACTCAGTCAGTATTGCTGCAACTCTCGTCTATTTTGTGGGAGTATATACGGGGACGACGACGACGACAGTTGGATGTACACGTGCATAGAACAATGAGGAGATTTGATATGCGTCAGACGTGTAGGGGACAGTGCTTGAAAGTGATATTAAGATTTGTTTGTTGGAGTGTGAACGATTTACCGACTACATAGTTTTATTATTTTCTTTTTGTTTCTATGAGGTAGCAGACGTGGTTTGGAGACTGTTCGGCAGTTGGACCTCCTATCTCAGTTGGTCTGTGGTTCGAGTCCGGCTGTGTTCCAAAATTTTCACTTCACCTGTAGTCGTCACCTAGTATTAGCATCATTTTTATTATAACTTTCTAGGTCCTCTTACTATCTCCAACAAATTAAATGGAATTCGTTTGAATTTTAATTATCAATAAAGGTTTTGAAAAACTGATTCTTTTCGAAGCACAACTGTCTATTTTAAGCGAATTATTTCTGCAGCTAGAGTTTCTCTCTTTGAATAACAAAAATGTTACTTCATTTTCTTTGTCACTTGAAAAAAAAATCTATTTCCTACACCTCTATCTATCGAGTTGTAGTCATTATAATTAATAACTGAAAACTTTCAAGTTAGTAGTATTTTTCGATTATAGGTTTGTTTACTTGAGGGGGAGTTGTTGCTATTGTGTAGAAAGATCAACTTTTTGCGTGGGTGTAAATCATTTCAGTGAATGCCAAGAACAAGCAAAAGTTAGTCGTGATCACAGCTTCCAACATACAATAATAATAACAATCATACTACTACTACTACTCAAACTACTATTACTACTACCACTACTACTACTACTACTACTACTACTACTACTACTACTACTACTACTACTACTCACACTACTACTACTACTACTACTACTACTACTACCACTACTACTACTACTCACACTACTACTACTACTACTACTACTACTGCTAATAATAGTAATAGTAATAATGATAATGATACTACTAGTACTACTACTAATAATAATGATAAAGACAGGCTAACGTGCCGTTGTCCAATACTATTGGCATTCTCTTTGATTGTATATCCTCTAAAAACCCCCCATTTTCTATTACTCCAACCTTTCTGAAGGAGTTATTATTGCTGTGTACCGACAAAGTCCACTTCACATTTGAAGGTGAACGCTTTCGACAATTTGATGGTGTAGCTATGGGTAGTCCATTAGGACCACTACTAGCTGATATTTATATATCATATATTGAAAATCTGGCTGGTAATCTCATCACTGAAGTTCCTCTTTACAAGAGATATGTTGATGACATCATAGTGATTTGTGAGACGCATGAGGATGTGGTTTGTCTACTAAATAGACTTAACGCCGTACAAACACACATCAGCCTGACATGTGAGAAAGAGAATAGTAATCAACTGCCATTCATAGATATACTCCTCAGTCAACGAGAAGATGGTTCAATAAGACGGTCAGTTTACAGAAAGCCTACATGGACAGGACAATACGTGAATTTCCACAGTTTTTGTCTAATCCAATACAAGCGAGGTATAGGATCTATCGTATCAGTACATTATATGCGATGGATGAAGACATCAAATTACTGAGCAAAGCACTTATGGAAAATGGATATCCGACGAAGTTTATAAACCGTTGTAGAGGTCAAGTAGCACCAAAGCCAACTCTATACACGGTCCTTAAGAAAAATGTCCATATCATTCTACCATACAGAGAGGAGTTGAATAGTATCGTTTTGAGACGTAGGCTGACATCAACCACCAGGAAAACATATTACGCAGCGAATCTTACCATTGTGGAGAAAACAAAACACATGCTTCACCAAAAACCTAAAAACTGCATCAGTGATTATGTCACATCCCATTGTGTTTACCAATTTACATGTGTATGTGGTCAGACATATATAGGGAGGAGTAATCGAGTTATGCAGTTGAGGGTAGGAGAACATGTGCCTAGATGGCTTCAAAAACAAATGGAGTGTGAAACAGTGATGAACAGTGGTGGGAGACGACCCTCTTCATCTATAGCTAAACATATCATACAAAAAAACAAATCACATACTCAGTGTTCAAACACCTTTCAAAGTCTTATATACAAACAGCCAGTCACGAACGTATTCTGAGATTTGTGGAAGCCATAACTATACACAAATTTAAACCACCTTATGTGTACAAAAACAGTTTGTTATTACACTACACCATCCCCTTGGTAAACTTTGTTTTCTTACCAAGATAAGGACCAACTATGTGACTTCCTGTTTGTTCTCATCTCTCTAATTTTAATCCCCTATTGTGTTAATTGTTGTATTTATCCCCCTCCTCCCTCCCCCCACCAGTGCTCGGTTTAACATATATTGACTTGAGAAGTAGTTGAGTGGGGGATTAGATTGTTCGAAATGTGTTTGCGCAAATACATCACAGACATTGTTGAGATAAACTTCGACTTCTAATTACACGATCGAAATTCTTGAAGGGGAATAACTGTTTCAAATTATAATACTACTACTACTAATGCCAATAATAATAATGATAATAAAGACAACGTTATCTTAACGGAGACAAAAGCAACCATACAGATCAAAAATATTTATTGAACAAAGACGAAAATATCTGTGGAATTTTATTGTTAAACATAAGTGGAAATAACAGAGAGGCAAAGCGAAAAAGAATGAAATTTTCTTTATGACATCATGTTTCTAATAAGATAATTGAGATGAGATAGAAAAAAGAAGTCGTGATAAGTAAGGCAAATCAAGTCGAACATGAGTACATGAGCTCAGCGACGATATTATGTGAAGTTCGCGTGATCTCTTGAGGTGATAGAAATAAGAAACTGTAGACCATTAGATTCTAATCCAGTCACTCAATGGTAAGATGCTTACCACAGAACTTGAAAATCCTGGATTCGAGGTCACAGATGTAAATTGCTGAAGAGCCCCAACGAAGGAAGAAACATCAAGCTATGGTGACTGTTTGGCTTAACGCTTACTATTAAATGGAAAGATTGAAAGATGTGAGGTTGAAACCTTGCATATTCTTGTTATTGTTATGCTGATTGCGTCATTGTTTCAGGAATTATTGTATAGAAGGAAATTGAACTATGAAGATCGAGTCTTAACTGTGTTCTCATGATAGCTGTAGAGCAGTTAAACAGGCAATTCACCAAATTAATAAGTTTTGTAAATGTATCAACTAGTCTTGTGTTACAAGGTCACAAGGCAAAGGACAATAATAATAAATCCCCATTCATCCCAAAAAATACATTACTGTATAGTACTCATTAGTGACTTGCTTCCAGATGGATATGAGGAAGCTCTAATGAGAAGCCATGTGGGATCAACCAGTCGGAAATGAAGTGGATGCTAACCTTGGGTGATAGTCACACTACATCGTGAAATGACAGAAGTTGGAAATCGTGAACCACTGGAAACCGACCCAATGGCTGAATGGTTAGCGCGATCACCGTGAGACCTGAAGGTTGTGGGTTCGATCTCTAACCGGGTCGTGGGTGGAGTCACAAACTAGGACGAAATAGCTGTCCAGTGCACCCAGGTGGTTTTCAATGGTTCCCCAACTGACATCAGTCCATGATGAATACTACTTCTAAATAAAAATAATAATAACAGCTCTATTCTAATCAATATGTGGGGTTACAGTTCACAAAATTCATTGGATCTGAACAATGTTAAATAATCACAGTAATAAGAGGCACAATGTATAACAGGTGCCTAGTATTACATTAACGTCTGATATGGACTAGTGAGGATTTTCAACACCAATTCAGTCAAGTCAATGCTTCCATGTGATGGTTCACAGACTTGACACGCTATGAAAGGCATTTCCAGCAAACTACAGAACTCACTCTGACCTGACAACGAACCAATCAACAACCTATCACCCAACAAGTATGCATTGGAAGAAAGTGGAGATGGATTGGGCATACACTGAGAAGGCCGACTGGGGATTTCACGCGTCAGGCCAGGCACTCGAGTAGAACCCAGATGGGAAACGACGAGTTGGGCGTGCGAGGTGAGGGTGACATGGAGGAGATGGTGTGAGGAAGAAATGAGAGCTTTTGAGTTGTCGTGGAGCCACGTTGAAAATACTGCAGAGAAGAGAGTGGAATGGAGACGTGCTACTGAATCCCTATGTCCCACTAGGAACCCAAGGGACAAATAATAATAATAATAGACTAGTGAATGAATGCAAAATCGAGCATAAGTTTGGCAGTGTTAGTTTATTAAAGTCAGAGGGCAAAATCTTCAATTCGACACAATTATCCGAGTAATATTAATGAAATGCATTTCTGTGCATTTATAAACTCATCTTTTACCAGCGTGTTGTTTCTTCTTTGCTCTATTTAGAGATTTGTGGAGATTTCTTCGTTGCGTTAAGGTTGATAAGAAGTTTGGACCATCGAATTCTGATTCATTGTGGCTCAGTGGTAACGTGCATGCCACAGAAGCTTAAGGTCTTGGGTTCGAGCCATGTCTGGGCGGGGTAATGGGTCGCCTATTCTAGGGAGTCCCGTACTAGCTATCCAGTGCTCCCAAGTTTTCAATGTTCCTCCAACTGATGTCAGTCTGTAATGAATTCCAATCTTCTTTGTATTGTTGTTATGTGCAAGTACAGCAGTTTGAAAACATTTAAAAGATGATAACAAATTGAACGAGAAGAAAATTTGATGTGATATGTATTCCATGGGAAATTGTCAGTAGCCCAAAGGCTTAAGCAGATCGCTTTATGAAAAGCATTAAGAACAAGGCGCACATGAAGGAGATATCGAGGTAAGAGTAGAGCATGATATCAGTCCTTTGCAGTCGTTTATAAGGAACTGTATGTAATCCGAGAAGCTTATACAGTTCGCTTCCACGAAATGACCCTTTGTTTATGCAATAAAATGGTGATTATTTATTTTTCCCTTGGGTTCCTAGTGGAACATACCGCTTCAGTAGAACGCCTCCATTCCCCTCTCTTCTCTGCAATCTTTTCAACCTCGCTCCACCACTATCCACAAGCATTCATTTCCTCCTCAAACCATCTCCTCCATGTAACCTTCGCTTCAGATCCCAAACTCGTCCTTTCCCTTCTGCATTTCACTCGACGGCCTGGCCTGAAGCAATATGTCCCCAGTTGGCCTTCTCAGTGTATGCCGAATCCAATTCATCTCCACATCCTCCTTTTGCATATTTATCGGTTGTTGGTTAGTTCTTTACCACAGTTCCTTGTTGCTTATTCTTATTATTCTGGCCATCTCATCGCCATCCTCAGTATCCAGTGAGCGTATGCAGCAGCTGTTGATCAATGTTTGTAGTTTGTTGGAAATACTTTTCATGACACACCAAGTCTCTGAACCATCACATAGAAACACTGACTTGACTGACATTAATGTTGAAAATCCCGATCTTGTTTATTGTGCTGAGTGCAGTAGATCTCCACACTGATTTCAGATTAATGAATGCCTGTCTTGTTGTCTTTCCGATCCTGGTTGCTCTGACATCCTCATCCGTGTCTGTGCCACCACCTGTAGTTGAAAGGATACTGCCTGACTAGGTAGGTGAAATAGACTACTTCGTTTTGCTTTCTCCCGCTAACGGTAATTGGTGACTCTTGTTGTTGATGCTATTGTTGGTTGGATATCTTCATCACCTCTACCTCTGTCTTCTCTACATTCACTTGAAGACAGTCCCGTCTTCGATGCCCTGTCCTGCCTCTTCTGTCAACTTGTCAGTTTTCGCCTGGAGATCTTCGACTGTGTGTGACAAGACAATGGACACAGATCATCATCGTTGGCGAAATCCAAATCTTCTCATGGGGTCATTTCATCGGTCCAGCCAGTGTATCCCCCTCTTCTCGCTCCTCACTCTTCACTGCATCATTCAGTCCAGTCCACCACAATCATGGGTGATGGTAGGCAGCCTTGTCTTACTCCTTCTCATCTTCACTTCAAAGGTGTCACTGAGCTTTCCATTATGGATCACTTGGCATGTGGCATGATTTGTGGCACTCCGTAGTGTTGAGGCAACAATGAATGTCATAAGTCAATTAAATTTACCATGGTAACTAAAATGAACTGAGAATTCGAATTACTGGAGGTTTGATTGAGAAGAAGACATGATAGTTCCTTCAGATGATTGATTTACAGAAAGCAAATCTAGAAGTGACAGTATACAACTTTTCAAAACTGAATTCCATCAGTGAAGAAAAGAAATCTTACTCATGGACAATAGACGAGAATTCGAAGAAGTTATTTCGATGATCCAGTGAATCAGGAGGTGGAAATACTTCGAAGATTCCTTGTCGAGAATGATTCTCCATTGAAGAATGATTGAAAGAGAAATGAAGCCTGAGAATTTCAAAGAAGGAAGCCCTACGATCCCGAAGAAGTGATTATTTATGAATATTGGATTCATGTGAGATACCTTGATACAGATACTGACGAATCGACTGTGTGAAGTACTGAAGACGACCTTCTTTCCCATTCAGCGGTAAATGGTACTACTTTTGTGCTAGGAAGAAGAGATGGAATCATTTCAGAATTTCAGTTTCATGTCTAGAAGTAAGACTGAGTTGAGTTTTCTTTCAGAGTTGTTGAATAACTCAACTATTTATAGGAAAATGTTATGCGAATACACCGTCTATGTAGGCAAGCGAAAAGGTATCATTGATTGATGTTGAACAGGGTAGTTTACTTGAGATACATGACAATAGTGATTGTCGGAATGATCAGTAAGGATAAATGGTGTGTAGTTATGTAAATAAACAGAAATTTCTAGCTGGATGCAAACGGTTGGTGGATAGTGATAGAATAGAGAATCGGACTGGAAAGCCAATGGTCGCTGGTTCGAATCCGGCCGCGATTCAAATTTTCATCTTACCTCAAATCATACTGGTCTATCAAACCATGGCTATCTCAGATAGTCAAGACGATTTCTGGTTAGAAAATCGATACTGATTGAATTGATTTATGATCAATATCAGCATCAATGAATTGACTGAAGTAGTCAAATGTATAAGAGGTTTGGTCAGAAGCCAGGAAGCTGTTAGACTATTACACCTCACCGTCTTTATCCCGATCTCTTGCAGAGTTGTGGGTATACAGACCAGAGACTTCTTAAACTAGGATAAAAACAGCTAACCATTACTATCAAGTTTATCAACTGTTCTCCACCTGATGTCAGTTGACGGTGAACGAAACTCTGTTTCACTTCTCTGTTAGCCAGATTGCTAACTGATTATTCGAATAAGCTTAAGTCATGTAGTTGAAGTGTTCGAAGAAATTGAATGGAGATGACTGGACTGCTGAAAAAAAACAGTTGTAATTGTAAATGAAGTTTGGAGTTGACGCCAATATTTCTTACAGTGAGTGAGTGAGTGAGTGAGTGAGTGAGTGAGTGAGTGAGTGAGTGAGTGAGTGAGTGAGTGAGTGAGTGAGTGAGTGAGTGAGTGAGTGAGTGAGTGAGTGAGTGAGTGAGTGAGTGAGTGAGTGAGTGAGTGAGTGAGTGAGTGAGTGAGTGAGTGAGTGAGTGAGTGAGTGAGTGAGTGAGTGAATAACGTTCGAGAACAACTTACTTCCTGTAATCCTAGTGAGGTGAGGGAAATACATTAAACTGGATATATAATCATTCGCTTACGCAATAGTCCATCGTTCATAGGTGATCTGGTAAGATACAGTCAGAAGAACACCATCATAGTATACACCAACCTAAATACCCCACGTTGGTACGCGCACACATGCAATACATTTTGTCTGATGCAACATACAGCAAATGATACAGCGTCATTGACTACAACTAGCCGAAAACAGATCATTTCTAAGTACTGAGTCGTTTAAACATGGATTCATTGAGAATGAGTTTCACAAAGAAAAGAATATCGTTCAAATTGACCCAGTTAAGTTGTACACTCTTGTCAAATTCACTTTTTTTCTTAAGACGAAAATTGCTGAAAATATTTCATTCATCATGGAACAGGAGATGCAGGACAAATCAAATAAAAAGTGGAAGAAGTTGTTTTCCCTTCATATGTTATCCATGTGACTACGTGTATCAACTAAACACACACACACACACACACACACACTTCAACAGCTAATACCTTAATAGCATAACAATAGCCTCAATTCACCTTTAAGGCAAAAGAGAAGGGCTTGATTGTATATACACGAAAGGGGAGAACAATAACCATTTCACACACATGCACACAATCAATATAGCCAGATAGTAAGCGTGTTTCACCCATACTGTTTACATGTGAAATCAACATTATTCATATCTATTCTACTATGATGACCTCAGTAAACATAATGCTATCCATCTGTATTAATGATTTATACAAGCTGCTACACCAAGAAAACCATACAATGCTCGTCTCACAAGAAATGCCAATCATGAGTCAGTAGCCGAGTGGATAACGCTCTGGCATCCGAAGCGATCGGCTCAAGGTTCAAATCTCATTGGGCACTGCATCACTCACCAGGAGGTATTTACATCCAGCTGACGAGTCGCAAATAGGACGAGAGATGTATACTACATACCACTGCTGGCCATTATCCATCATCGATACCAGCAATATCGAAGCATTTGCGCAAGAGCCTACATGCCAATAGTGGCCGAATCATTTCGGTCCAATCAATAACACAGGCTTAAACACTACATAGTGATGGAAATGTAGACACAGGGCAATGATAACTGGTAAATTGATGAGGGACTTTAAAGGCTGGTTTATGGAGTCATTCGAAATGATTAGACCCTCCAGAATGTTCTTTGTGCAATTTACGTCATTAGAAAACTCCTATTCCTATACACACTATTCAATTAAAGAATTGTTGGTGGTTGTAAGTGCCTCTGAAGTCCACTCTAACAACTAGTGAATTGACCAATTGCAGTTCTGTAGTTCATGGGAAACCGGCCTTCCCAATCAAAATGGAGAAAATTGATTGGCTATTTCAGTTGTTGCTAGAGTAACCTTGAAGACCATCCTAAGAATTGCTGCCATAACCAATTACTTTGGTTTAACTTATGAAAATCTACTTCTGAGTAAAAATACGCAAACCTGATTGATTGTTTCAGCAGTCACTAAGATAACCCTTAAAGTCACTCCGAAATGAGCTGTAAATCACACAAATTCCTTTACTCACCCTAATGAATGAGATTGTACTTGAATTAATGAAAGACTGAAACTCAAAAGACTCGCATTAATGCTGCATTATGTTTTCAGTAAAACTTTTCATGCAAAAAACGATCCACCATGGGATGACTATTAATCTTGTTTACTTGATGGTGTGATCTCTCTTACCATCGATGATCGTGTGATTGACTGACAGAAAGAAAAAAACAATAGCAAAGGAACTGATCAATTTTCTTCTTAAGCCTAATCATTATCATCAGTGAAACACGAGAAAGTGTTATATATCCAATGTAACTCACATTTCGATGATAATTACACTTTTGCATAGGATTGATTGCAAACAAAACTGAGTTAGTGTTATTGCTTGTATGCATATATACATACATGCATACATAAATACGCATCTTGGATTCCACTGCTAACCATTGCCCATCATTATTAAAACTGAGTTGATTACCTGATTATGTCGGAGTAATAAGAAAATGGTGTTTCTATCTTTTTAAGAATGAAATGAATTCGGTAATCTGAAACTAGAGAAACAATAATGAATAATACAAAACTTGATTATGAAATGAAAAACGAATTTTTAGCAGTAATGGAAACTTTTGGTATTATTGATGGACAATGGCTAGTAGTGGAATCAAAGATACGCATTTCATCTCATTTAGAACTCATCAGCTGAATGTACCTGCCTCCCAGTGAGTGATGTTTCTGCCACCACTATCGAGACATTCTCAGAGGAGTATATATGCCAATGGTAGACGATCATTTCGGTTCAATGAACAATGGTGATTCACAAGCTATACCACCACAGATAAATAGAAACGTTTCTCTCTCAGAGAGAAGTTGTTTCAGTATTTGACACTCGTGACCTTGAGAGGATTGGTATCTTCTAAGAGATTGGAATATGAGAGTCACTTTGGTGTTGGAGTCAGAAGCGCTTAATCATCAGGTTTTCACTCTTCTTCTCCAAAAGCTTGTCAAGATGATCTAGGATGTGCATAAAATGGTCACTATAGAACGTTGATCATTTTTGGAATGTACTCCTAGGCTAGGAGACTCAGCATTGCCATGCACTGAAATGATGGGGGTTCAAATCTCAGGTGGCAGATCATTTTTGTTGACGTTTCAGATATTCCTTGCTAACAAGTGCCAAGAGGCAGATAGGCAGGCAGGTCTTCCCGCCAATTACCTCCATACAATTATGACCAAAGAGGTGGTTGATTGTTTCTGTACTGATGTGGAGATTTATTTATCGATTTTAAGTTGGAATTCATCATGGAATGACATCAGTTAGAGGAATATTGGAAGTCTGTCAGCAATGGACAGCTGTTTTGTCCCAATAGTAAGGGACTACTTATCAGTGCGCACCCATGACTCAGCACCGCCAGGGATCGAAACCAGGACATTAAGGTCCCGTGGCCAGCACGTTACCATTGAGCCACACTGGATCACAATACAATGTTCCATATTTCCTACTTCTAGCCTCAAGTTCCAATGAGAAGTCATGAGAAGTGGAGTCAATCAAGTCGAGCATAAGGACAGTTACCTAAAGATGACATTGAATGTTAGTGGCACTATATCGTGAACTGACAGAAATAAGAAACATGGACCACTGGATTCCCAACCAGTGACTGGGCAGTAACGTGCTGACCACGAAACCTGAAGGGATCGGGCTCAATCCCTGACAGGTTACGGTCATTGTTGTGAACTGCTGAAGAGTCCCATACTAGTGGGATGAAACAGTTATCAACTCCCTCCAGGTTTCCAATATTCCATCAAGTGATGTGAATCCATGATGAATTCCAATCGAAAAAATCTTTCAACAACTAAATAAAGAAAAATTGAGCAGCTGTCTGATTTCTGTTCCCTAACCACATCGACTTCCTTTTCAGAACACAGAAACCTAAAGGAAAAGTGACAAATACATTACCAGTGGCCTATTGAAAGAGATATCAGAGACTTGGCGCCTTACGAAGAGTATTTACAACAAAATACAGACATTCATAAACAGCTGCCACCAACGCTCACTCGATACTGAACATCGATCGATCTGATGGCCAGAAAAATGAGAATAAGCTGACTGGCTGGCTGCGAGAATGCCTCGATGTTGCCTGTGTTCTTAATTGTATAGTAACGATGGGTAGACCAATAGGGACCGATCAATTCCAGCCAATCAACGACAGTATAATAAAAACAATAACACTGAAACAATATTTATCCTGAAAAGTATTTCCTTATCAGGTATTGACTTTCGTCTCTTCATAATCATCCAGTTCCTTCTTCACTTTCCTACAATATATTAATTTTATTGAAATACCTTCATCGATAACGAAGTTTAACAGTCCTGAGTTCTATCCCTATGAGAGGTATACCTATGTATTTCCAAGGAATCGCATACAAAGACAAAACAACTGTTTAGAACTCCCAAGTTTTAAATGTTTCTCCAACTGATGTCAGTCTATCAAGAATACAACCTTGTTATTTATTTATTCTTATTTGTCCTTTGGGTTCCCAGTGGAACATTGGGCTTCAGTAACACATAACCATTTCCCCTCCTCCCTGCAGTCCTCTTAACCTGGCTACACAACTGCCAACAAGCTTTCATTTCCTCCTCACACCATCCCTTCCATGTCACATACGCCTCAGACGCCCAACTCGTTGTTTCCCATTCCGGTTCCAGTCGACGGCCTCGTCCGGCCTGTCGCGTGAAGTCCCCAGTCGGCCTCCTCGGTGCATGTCTAATCCAATCCAATCCATCTCCATTTTCTTCTTCTACATATTTGTTGGGTAGTGGGTTCTTGGTTGGTTGTTGGTTTGCCTGGCTGGCTGGCAGGCAGGCAGGCAGCCAAGTAAACCACCAACCAACCAAGAACCCACTACCCAACAAATATGTAGAAGAAGAAAATGGAGATGGAGATGTGAAAATCCGGATATTGTGCGCGCTTTATGCTGAGTGCAGTGCAGTACAGTGCTGTGTAGATCTCCACTCTGGTTTCAGACTATTGAAGACCAGCTTGCTGTCTTTCGATCCTGGCTTCGACATTCTCATCGGTGCCTGTGCCGCCTGTAGTTGGGGCGATGCTGCCCAGGTTGGCGAAAGAGATAACTTCCTTTAAATTTCTCCCGTTGATGGTGATTGGTGCTTGCTGTTGTTGTTGGGTATCTCCATCACCTCTCCCTCTGTCTTCTCTACGTTCACCTTACTAACAGTAAGCGTTGATCGAAACTAAAAAGGCAATTATTTGCTAAGTGAATAATGAGTTCGAATCCAGTTGATATGTTCAGTTATTTATAGAACAATAAAGAATAAAATTACTAGTCAAGCCATTTAGTACGATCGACTAATTTGGAGATATGACTTATTGATCCCAGTACTCAAGTCAGGTGTTCGAACACCACTTCACTTGAATAATAATTGTGAATAAAACTCAGACAGTAATTAATGCTTATCGTTTAAAGCATAAGAACACGGATATGATTATTGAGACTGAAAAGCAACCAGTTTTCATCTTGTGTAGTTTTGATTACTGATCGAATTCAATCGATCATTCTATAATATGTTAGTTGGTTGGAAGCAATTGACAGGAAGCCTTGCCGATGGTCGTCATCAGCAAGGTATGTCTGCAACCTCTACGGAACTGATATCCTGCCTGAGATTCGAACTCGCGTCAGCGACTTTATCACTGAGCTATTCGCCCAGCAACTGACTTCCTGTAGGACTGGGTTACATAAATTGATTAGTCACGGGACAGTAACCAACTTCCTATTGTCTAATGCTGAGTGCAGACCGAATCCTATCGATCATATTTCAAATGTGGTCACCAATATGTTCACCGAGCAAGAAGATTCAACAGCATGATAAACTTTGATTGGTGTTAGCTGGTTGGAAGTAATAATCAGTGGGTGCCGAATAGCATCAGACCTGGGTTCAAGGACCGCAAGGGATTACCTGCAATTCCTTATCTCAAACCAGCCAAATCTCCACAAATTATCTTATGCAATCAAACAGGATCCATTGCGCAGAGATGAGATGAATTTAATGTTGAAAACTAGTTACTAGGACTGTCAACATTACTACATTGATTGTTTCAGCCGTTGAATACCTCAAAGAATTTATGAACATCAGATTGCAGTCAAATGACAAGTTCTAAAATGGCAAGAGACAGTTCCTAGAAGGATGATACACCAATCAAATGGGCACGTGAACATTCAGTCAGTTGAAGGATTACTGGAAAAAGATTAACCAACTAGAAATCAGTTCGACAAATCAATAATCAATCTTCAGGTCAACAAAATAGGTCAAAAGATAACACCAATGAAAAAGGTCAACTTCTAATTGAAAACAAGAAGGCGACTTCATCCCCTGCTGATAAGCCAATAGCGATCAAGGTCAGAAGATATTCTACCTAAACATACATGTAACTTCATACCGCTCCACTACTTTATGAAGGAAATCCTGATGAAGAAGCATTCAAGCTGGGAGGAAATCAAACAATAATCATCAATTTTCCTTACTTTATGACATGGTTATGGTAAACACCAACACTAGCCACATTGACCTTTCAAATTCTTAAATTCACCGTTATTTAACATAAAAATCAATCGATTCCGTGTTCAGTCTGTACATACAGATGAATAATTTAGGCTTTTTGAGCTTCGTTCGTCGACGTTTCCTCATCAAGTCAGAGGAGTTCATGAGTTTTCGACTTCGTATTCATCATACACTGATATCATTTGATGGGACATTGGAAACCTGGGAGCGCTGCAAATCTGTTTCATCCCACTAGTATAGGACTCCTCAGAAGCGTGCACTCATGACCCTACACCACCAGGGATGAAATGCAGGACCTTCAGGTTCCGTGGCCAACACGCTACCATTGAGCCACTGAATTAGAATCCAATGGTCCATATTTCCTATTTCTCTCAGTTTACAACATAAAGTGACCATCACTGATTATCCTTATGTCCAGCAGGATTGCACTAGCGGTCACCACTTTTCATTGTAACTGCAGGATTTCTTGATCTCACCCAGGAATTAGTAAATCCCCACCAACCCCGGAAGTGAATTAATCTAGTGTTCACTGGTAACTGGCTTCTAGAAGTGATTCCTGGAGTTCCAATGAGAATGCTTGAATAGTGGGACAAACATGGTGGAGTTGAGGACAAATACTCAACGAGGACATTGGAAGTAGGTCGAGTTATCTCCTAAACTGAGAGAAGTAGGAAATATGGATAATTGGATTTCAACCTATTGTGGCCCAATGGTAACGTGGTGGCCACGGAACCTGAAGGTAGCGGGTCAGATCCCTGGTTTTAGGTTCTTCGGGTCTGACTGATTTCAAGGTGGTGTTTATCACAGACAAAAATAACTGTCCAGTGCTTCCGCGTCTTCAGTGGTTCTCCAACTGATGTTAATCAAATTTACACATTACGTTTTGAAGTGCAATCACTCCTCATTGTTTCACTGATCAGATATAAGCAGGCAGGCAAACAGATAGAGAGAAGGAACTTGGCACATTTTGTTGCTGTTGTTGTTGTCCCCTCTTCAACTTGTCACACTTCAAGTGGACATCAATAGAATAAGAGACAAAGAAATGAAAATGTCCACAGTAATAACAAGATTAATGTAAACAAGTAGACAATGTTGATAAAAGGGGATTGTTGTGTTGTAAAAATACCATAGGATTAATGACATAGAGACACTGTGTACAGAGGACTGAGAAATCGAGTTGGTATCGATGAAGGACTGATATGAGTTGGAGGAAGATTGGAAACCTGGGAGGACTGGAGAGTTGTTTCACCTCACTAGTGTGCGATTCTTCAGCAGTGCGCACCCATGACCCCATCCTCTAGAGATCGAACCTAGAACCTTCAGGTTCGTAGGCCACTACGTTAACATGGAGCTACACTTGGTCGGAATCCTATGCTCCATATCCCTAACTTCTGTCAGTTCATGAGAATGAATGATGACTTCTCATGAGAACTTGAAGAATCACCTCTTGAAGGGAGTGTTCGATGAGCACTGTGTCAATTGAATTTGGGTGTTCGTGGGGGGTGGGGGTGGGTGGGTGGATTTAGTGGTTTTTCAAGTTGGTATTCATCATGGATTGACATCAATTGAAGAAAGATTGGAAAGCTGGGAGTAGTGTAGATGAGTTTCGTCCTAGTATGGGACTCTATAGCAGGGTGCATCCATGACCCCACCTCAGCAGAGATAGAACTGAGGACCTTCAGGTTGCGTGGTTGTGAGCTGACAGGACGTGAAAATATAGACCATTGTATTCTGACGAACTGTCTGAATGGTAACGTGCTTGGCATAGGATCTGGAGGTCCTGGGCTCGATCCCTGGTGGGTGGGATCATGGGTGCGCACTTCTGAGTGGTCTGATACGAGGATGGAACAGCTGTTCAGGTCTCCCAGGTTTCCAATGTTCCTCTAACTGATGTCTGTCAGTGATGAATAGCAACTTGAAAAATCATTGAATCTCCACAAAACCATTCACAATTGACTTATTAGTTTGCTAATATTTACGTGTTTTTTTGTTGTTGTCACTAATCTACTATCTGGTGTATTACGAAAAATTATAGGCTTAGCCTTCCTTGTGTACCATGAGCGTATCAATCAATGTTCATCATTTTAAATATCTCATTATTCTGACTGCCCGTATAACTCATATAAAATATTTCACATACCATTTTAAAAAAAATTTATATTACTATCTATAATAATATTAACATTATTGATGCATTGATCATTTAGTGTAAGGATTTTTTTATTATTTCCAATCGATAAAAATGTAATCATCTAGCATGTCCTAATCATTTAAAGTGTGTGTATTGCATGTGTTGCACAAACGTTGATATTTACTTGCTTGTGTGTACAGTCGATATATATATATATATATATATATATATATATATATATATATAAACTTGTGCTAAAATTTCTATATATATATAACACGTTTTAAACCATGACAGGTTTGGGCTCTTCATACTACTAATTTCTATGTGTATTTATTTGAAGATAGTAGATATTAGATGATGGTCACGTTATATGACTGACTAGTCGTTAAGATTACAAATAAGTGTATTAATTGTTTTATAAGAAATATGCTTCATATGACATCATACAGCTCTGGACTTGATTTTTGGAGAGTTGTCGGTGTACAATACTGATGAGTCATTAACAAACACTAAATGGTGCTCCAAAATAATATCAGTCTGTCATGAAAACCAATCAGTAATCAATAAATCCAATCAAATTACCAAATAAATATGCATATTTATCTCCTAATTACTTGGAATGGAAGAATATGGATAACACACGTGTTGCGGTTACAAGTGACGCTAACAACTTCTGACTGACTGACTGACTGACTGACTGACTGACTGTATATCGCTGAATGAGTAACCGCGGTACTCCAAAGAGTATCATTCGCAGTCTGACAGAGTCGATAGATAATTTTTGAGCAAACGTATATACGTCAATAATGACAGTACTTCAATACACTAGTATATAAAGCATTGTGTGTGTGTGTGTAGATCACCTATATGTTGCAGGTCTGTTTAAACCTCATAGAATACACACACACACACACACACGTTCTGTCTTAATGCCTGCTCATCTATTATATGTGTACTATGCTGTTCAATTTGGACGTTGTGTTAGTTAACTTCAGCCAACTGGCTAACAGAGTCGTTTCATCATTTTAGCTACCACTGTCTAGACAAAATGTTGTAGCCAAATTTTAGTGGAGTGTATTGATTTCATAAGAGTCATTATCATGAATCGATATCAACCAAAGTACTATCAATAAATAGAGGAGCAGTAGACTGTTATTAGTACACACTCATGACTTGTTTGTAGAGTTGAACTTAAGATGATAGCAACTCTGAATGAACATACTATCAGCACACTTCTCTTCACAAACCTCTTAACCTGAATAACTATAGTGAATTGATATTAAATGGTTGAAAGAAATCTATAACAAGTCTTGCTTAACCTTACTTACTTTATGGTACTCATCAGCTACTCATATTTCCAACCTCAAAGGAACTGATGATGCTTGATTGATTAGAAACGACATCAATCAAGGTCTACTGTAATTTTGACACCTTTCGCACTGTGACCACATTAGAAAACAATGAATAGAATTCAGTCAGTGCTTAGATCTAAACAAGATGACATTGATCACTCTTCAGTAATCAATCAATATTCATAAGTAATTATTAACACTGATATACACATTTATTACACACACACACACACACACACACACACACACACACACACACACCCACACACACACACACACACACACACACACACTAGTGAACACAAAAAATACATCTCAAGGTCATTTACTCATTAGATAGTTCACATTTTACATCATGGAGTGATTGTTGATTGACCTGATCGAATACTTTCATTGATTCTCAGCTAGTCCATTGAACGATCGATTAGAATTGAAGTAAGTTAGGATAATGATGAAAGGAGTTTTATTATATATGCAATCGTATGATTATCTTGCTTGCTTGTGGCTAGTAGAAGAATCCAGGTCGCGCATTTCGTCCTATTTGGGACTCGTCAGCAGTCCTGAGATTCGATCATCGTAGGAGGAGTCCCAGTGGGAGAAACATCACTCACTGGTAGGCAGGTAGATCCAGCTGACGAGTCCCAAATAGGACGAGACACGCGTCCTGGATTCTTCGGCTAGTCACAACCAACCAAATTATCATAATTAACATTCAGGCATTTTCGAGGCTTCCCTATAGTAGCCCATATGCCAATAGAGGTCGAACAATTTGATCCAATAAAAACCACGGAGCATTACGAGTATATCGATAAATAGTAATGGTTTGATTATTGTCTTTCGAATAATGAACAAATCATTTCCAATTCTGTACACTGATTCACTTAGTGAACCATGATCAAATTAGGTGAAAAACACTCCCTGTACATTGATCTACCCCTGTAGGTAATGATTTTCCAGACAAACTTTACAAAGTAATGATTAGTTATCCTGCAGCAATCCAAAGATTGATTAGCGACTTAAAGGGCTAGACACTTGATTCGTCAACTGGTAGGTCATGAGTTAGAATCCTGGGTCATCATCTACCATAGTAACTCATAAGCCTCATACAGTAGATATGTTTCTGATCCTTTATTGTTCGGAGAGGTTGGTGAGTATATTCCAATTGATTTCTTCTCTTCACTTTTAAAAGTTTAAATGAATACTACAAACCAGACTACTACTACTACTCACACTACTACTACTACTACTACTACTCACACTACTACTACTCACACTACTACTACTACTCACACTACTACTACTACTCACACTACTACTACTACTCACACTACTACTACTACTCACACTACTACTACTACTACTACTACTACTCACACTACTACTACTACTACTACTATTACTACTACTGCTACCAGACAGCGCACTGCTTTATCTAAGTGCATATTTTGTTAACTTGAACAAATCAAGTTCCCACTCATCACTAGCTAACATCAGTTGGAGAATCATTGAAAACCTGGGAGCAGTGAATATCTGTTTCATTCCATTAATATAGAACTCCTCAGCAGTACTCCGACCGCCAGGGATCGAACTCAGCACCTGTGGGGTTTACTGGCAACAGTGTTACCATCAACCAAATCAAATCACATCCTTTTTAGTTATAGTCATCGAAATCATCGTAAACGGGGGCTATTCAGTATGTTCTGTGTGGTCATGATTAGTGTGAAGATTAATCTAATTCTATATTATTTATCTTGGTGATTACCAGAGGAATTCAGGACGTGTATTTTGTCCTATTTGGGACTCGTCATCTGGATGCGAAAACATCACAAATATCGTAATAACTACTCATATCCGTTTCACAAGAGGTGGCTATCGTGCCCTAGTGGCCTAATGGATAACCCCTCGGTGCTTGAAGCGATGGGTACTGGGTTCAAGTTTCAATGGGAACAAAATCATTCATCCAGCTGACAAGTTCCAAATAGGATGAAATATGCATTGTGGATTCCTCTACTAGTCACCGAGATCAATATAACATCATGAATACCCGACAGTATTGAGGTATCTGCATAGCAGCCCATCTAACAACAAGAGAAGTGGAGCAATTTGGCCCTGTATAACAACGAGAGATTACAAACATCATAAAAACCTCAATTATTTCCACATTTTCTCTTTCTGTTTCATCTTATATCACGGTGAACATGGTTCTTTCAGAGGATGTTTTCGTGTGATAAATCTAGGCATGCAATTAAACAGTGTCAGAGATACATAGAGAGATATCGATGCAGATCCTGAGATAGCAGGATATCACTTTGGAAAACAACTAAAAGATGTGGCAGTCAAAAATAGAGTGACATAAAACTTAAGAGCACACTTGATCAATCTATCATCGAGGATATTTAAGCGTAGACTTCATTATATCTACAAGAACTTAGCCCTTAAAACTTAGATCAACAGCCAGAGACTGTATGGAAACCTACTATTCATGAAAGTATCAAAACGACTTGGAGTTTTTCTCGAGGTACATCCTTATTTCCACTGAATACTGGCATCTTCTTCTACTACAAGAACGGAGGCTGTCAGTTAATTAAAACACGATGAAGCGTTTGATATTCAGCTCTTTTCAGTTACAGGCTACTGGAAGTAATCGGCTCCCACCATCCAACGTGAGAAATACAGGGCACAACAGTATTTCATCACTTCACCTACTGGTCACACTTCAAAATCTTGATCAGTAGATAACCCTCAGTGCTGAGCACCAATAAGGAGTAGATAGTTGTATCGGCTACTTAGTGATGGTAAGGTTCATGGCTTCAACACTAATTGACACGGGTTCGGATCAGTGAGGTAACACCAGCTCAATCATTATTTCAATTAGATCTTGGCGATGATTGGGAACAAGAAAGAAGTGTAAGTTGAGCACGCCATCTAGCTAATCGATTCCCACTATCTAAGATCAAAGATTTATGGAATAGAATAGTTTATGAACTCAATCACAGTATTTGTATATCTGTCTAAAAACCATACGGCTGAAATTAATGTGTCGTATTAAGAAATAAAAACCGGGCAACGCGGCGAATATTTGTCTAAAAAACTGATAGAAGTCACTGTGGATTATTCTGATGTAGTAACATTATTCACACTTGAAAACAGATGAAACCCTCAGTAAATCTAGTTTACTGGCAAACCAATGGTCCTGTGCTAGGTACCTCCCCTTTTTATGAGGGAATACACCAGTCGCTCACTTTTCTCGGAATATAGACGCAAAATCTAGGAGAAGATAAAACCCCAGTGTTCTGATAACAGTTGGTTGTCGTCATCACAGCGGATTACAGTAATCAACTGATATGTCACTTCCAAGAGTAATGTTGTACATAACTTGACCTCATTGAGTCACAACGGAACCTTCGATCCTACTTAAGTGTGAATAATCATGAAATGGATAGGCCCACTTACTGCGAAAGTGATTTCACTCGTTTTTGGTAACTGTAGTCCTTAGGTTGCATCCCATAAGCACCTCACCCGGTGATTTTTTATTTTACGTTGATTTGTTCGATAGACAGACAAATCTGTTACACAAATATGTCTAGCGATGATCCTTTTCTCTGTGCTTTAAATCATACCCTCATTGAAAATGTTAACAAAACGTTCGGCATAACCATTTTATTTTGTATGATATGATGGTGAATATAGCCGATCTATAGCCTTACAACGGTAGAAGTGCTGAAACTGATGGGATTCGAACTGTGATCCATTATCTTTAACCAATGGAGGTGAAATGTATAAAATGAAATATGTAACCTTTATGAAATTATGTATAGTAATGATGGGCAGTGGCTAGCAGTGGGATCGAGGATGCGCATTTCGTCCTATTTGAGACTCACTAGTCAGCTGGATGTACCTGCCTCCCAGTGAGTCATCTTGTTCCCACCGGGATTCGGACTCGGGAGCGATCGTTTCAAACTCTAGAGCGTTGTCCACTAAACCACCGAGCCACGATAGCCACTTCTTGTGTGACGGGTATAGCTTTAATGTTATTACTTGTATTGCACCGTCGTTGATTGGACCGAAATGATCAGTCTCTATTGGCATATAGGCTCCTGTGCGGATGCCTCGATATTGCCTGTGTTTCAATGATGTATAGTAATGAAATTACTTGTGGCCCCACTAGTATGATCTCCGATCAGTTTGAATGGATATCTACTAATTAATGATGGCTATCGGTTAGCAATGGGATTTAAGATGCAGATATCGCCCTATTTGGGACTCGTTGACTGAATGTACCTGTCTCCCAATAAGAGTCACACCATGAACCGTTAGCTTCAAACGCCACTAGGACACTGAGCCATGATAGCCAATTCTTGTGGAACGAGTTTACAAAGTGAAACACAGGGAATATCAAGGTATCCTAGAGAGTGGTCAATTCAGTCCAATCAACGAAAGGATAGTACATGCAGCAATATAGGTATCCACTAAGACCAAGCATGGCATAGATTGGATAAGGCCACAGAAATCAACGTGAATGCAAGACCATGAAGTCACTGGTTGGGGTCATGATATAGGAAGTAGGCGAGTAGGATGTTCTGTCACTGTTCAACAAATCGACGACATGCTGACCAATCATTGATTAGAATGAAAAACTTCAGGTGATAGGTTTCTTTATTGAATTATATCGATTACAAGGATTGTTCACTTTATATGAGTGGTTTGTACAGTGATTTGAGAACACCGTTACTGACTGCAATAGAAGTGCATTCCGGGCGATGAGTCGATGATTCTTTTTGATTTTCGTGGAAATGGCTTGGCATATCAGGATGAGAATGGATCTACAACCTATACATAGCAGTACAGACAAGCACGCCAGGCATCTCAGTGTCGCATTTGTGTCTATAGTCATAGGTGATAGTGATCTTGAGGAATCTTTTTGGCATCAGTCGAGCCCCAGAGGCAATTCAGTGACGTCAACCCAACGAATCCACTGAACCAGTCAATCAATAGTAGTAACAAGTGATTCGTATAAAGGGAGGGATGTAATCAGTAAAGGCTTATGACGTGTTCCCCTCAGTAATTCCTTGTTCACAGATAACTGTTGAAAGCCCTGCTTCAATCTATGTTACTGACGGTACTGGTACTGTCAATGTGTGGCTCCTAATATCTAAGGCGATCAGTGGCCTGTTATTCTTCGATATCGCTCAACTTAAGTGCACACCTTTCCCCATTTAAGAAATAAAAACTGGTACCATACCCGTGAGAACACGATCCATCATCGGATTAATTCATGGAGAAGCAACAGAAGCCAAGCCCGGAACTAGCAGAGTGAATCAATCTGTCAGTAAGAAGGTTATTTGTTATGGTACATACAGCCAAATTAGTTCGGATCACTTGGATGTAGTTAGTTGACTTCCGTGGAACGGCATACCTTAAATAAGATGATCATTTGCAAATTGCATGTGTGAGTTTTAATCCGGCCAAGCTATCACTGGGACATATGCTACAACGAGCCAGATCCTCGATCCCCCATCTACTCAACAGAAAATATAGATACTAAGTGATGTTTGATGGTGGAATAATGATCTGGGTTGCATAAGAATTGGAACCATCCACCTGGGGGTTACTGGTCCGATGGTCTACTAACTCAGTAACGGGTCCTAGCTACTGACAAGATGTTAACTCCACTACAATCTTTGGGGGTGTTTTACCCAGCTGCCACGTAATCCCACTGGCTGCTCAGTCAGGTCTTTACACCCTAATCCAAATTGAGGCGAACTAGGTGAGGGAGGCATGGCATTGCTTAATTAATGTGACTAACTATCTGAGATAACCTTGGTCTGTTAGCCTGGTGTTGATGTGAAGCTGTGACAGGCAGTCAGATGCTGCGTCCAGTAGCTCAGTCAGTAACCTAGAAGACGTCAGCGTTTCAAATCCTGCTGAGATCCAAGTTCTCATTTCATCTTCATTTATAACCAAGTATCATAACATCAGTCTATCGAAGCATTCCCATACATTTACACGATTAGAGTATGGGATTCGAACACAACAGTAATAGCATGATAGCAGTTTTATTCCGAAAGTTGTTCCAGGAATAATGTGCCAGATTTTCCAGCATATCATATAGTAGTATGTTATGCCTCATTGTGTTTGTTCTCCTCGTCGCAAACGTTCAAGACTTCAGTCTACATCTTCGATTACAGGTCTTTAAAGTAAATTCAATTTAATTATTGAACAAGACCAACATGTTTCGCTATGAAAGTTATTGGAATTACAAAAGACTCAATAAACACACACACACACACACCACGTATAGCGTGAACTAATAACCAGAGTATTAGAATCAAAATATCCTATGCTTTGAAATATCGTCACAATTGGAACGACTATCAATGGAGGCATCAGCTATTAATATTTATGTTGAACAAATGATGCATGATGACAAAATGCTAAAGTTAAGCCGTTCTCCGCATTCCTACATTTATGTATAAATCTGTAACATCGCATTCTTCACTCCACCCCTCCCCTCCCCATCCCACTTATCTTCACATTCAATGATATCATTCCATAAAATTTACGGGATACCTACCTTAATATCTCATGAACAAGTTAAAAAACAAAAATGGATTTATTAACTTGATGATTTATGAATTGGGGGAGGGTGGTGTAAGGGAAACGAAGTCAAGTAGACAGTGATGAACACTTGTAAATTATTAATCATAACAATGATACTTGAAGTTTGAAGGGAAGTGTATATTCATGATCAGATGATTTATGAATCACTGTGGTTCTCAATTAACTTAAGTATATTGGTGTGTAATTCAAGCTGTTCATGGGCCCACCACCACCACCACCATCATCTCGTCTCGTCTATACTTACTACTAACTATATGCATTACCGACGTTAATAAACAGTTGTATGGTGTACAGACAGTGTAAATGAAGAATATCTCAATTTTTAAGCCATTTCACATAACAACAGTTTATAAATGCTTCCGTGTATATTCACTTGTGAATGCTCCATTTATTTATACGTAAATACACTGAATAGTTTTTAATCAATATCATTATTTATCCCTTGAGGAGTTCCTAGTGGAACATACCGCTTCAGTAAGTAGCATGCCTCCATTGCATTCTCTTCTCTGAAGTCTTTTGAACCTGGCGCCACGACTGCCTACAAGCCTTCATTTCTTCCTCATATGATCTCCTCCGTGTCACCCTCACCTCGGATGCTCAACTTAGTGCTTCCCTTTGGGTTCTACTCGAGGGCCTGACGTGACACGTGATGTCCCCAGTTGGCTTTCTCAGTGTATGTCCAATCTAATCCATTCCATCGTCACTTCCTTCCTCTGCATATTTGTTGGGTGATAGATTCTTGGCTTGTTCGTTGTCAGGCCAGAGTGAGTTCCTTGTTGCTTATTCTTATTATTCTGGCCATCTGATCGCCATCTTCAATATCAAGCTGGCGTAGGCGGCAGCTGTTGATCACATATGTCTGTAGTTTGTTGCAAATGCTTTTCGTGACACGCCAAGCTTGTGAACCATCACATAGAAGCACTGATTTGACTGACATTAATGTTGAAATTCCGGATGTAGTTCACGCTTTATGCTGAGTGCAGTAGATCTCCACACTGATTTCAGATTAATGAAAGCCTGTCATGCTGTGTTTTCGATCCTGGTTTTGACAACCTCGTCTGTGTCTGTGCCACCTGTAGTTGAAAGTATGCTGTAATTTTAAATTACTAGTTCTATTTTCCTTGGTAGTGGTTAGTAGTGAGATCTCACGACCCACATTTCGTCCTACTTGGCACTCTTCAGTTGGATGTACCTACACCCCATTGAGCGATAGTGTTCCCATTAAGACTCCAGCCCAGAACTAATCACTTCAAACCCCAGCTATTATCATTCATTACTATTAAATTAGCCAATATCGAGGTCTCCGTACAGAAGGCTATATGTCAGCAGAAGTTGATCACTTTGATCTAGAATAACAAAGGTTAATTAAAAACTACCCATAAATAACAAGTGATAGTTTGTTGGGATTTATTCACTTGAAAAATTATTCTTATCATTTGAAAACCTGATAGTACTAGAAGGCTATCTTATTCTAGTATAAGACTGCTTAACAGTTCGCCATTCCTAGGAATTAAGATCACGACAATCAGGTCCTGTGGCAAGCATGTTACTTTTGACCAAGTGAACTGGAAACCAATGGTCCATATTTTCATACTTATATCAATTCACACTTTATTTGTCTAGTCTCATAGATCATGCAACTTCTCATTAAGACTTTAAGAAATTCACCTGGAAAGGCGTCTCTAGTGAGTATTGGATAGCAGCTCAGTTAGTGGTTGGCATGATAGCGATTGGTTTCAGGTTAATTTTTGTGATCAACAACTTAGGAGAACAAAATATAAGGATCTCAGACAAGTAGTATGCACCTCATTGCTTTATTTACTTGACTATCTGAGATAGGCATACTTTGGCAGACCACTATTGACACTGGGTGATGATTGAAGATGAAATAAAAATTTGAATCACCAGCTGGTTCTCTGCCCAATGCTCTACCAACTAAACTAAAAGGTCCGACTGCTGACCAGATTTTAGTCACCCAGTATAAATACTAGTCTGCTCATCTACGACTATCTCAGATAGTCGAATTGATAATCAATATGATGTTCTCCCTCTCATTCTAACTCAGTTACATTTCGATTGGGATGAGAAGTCCTGAATAATGGGCAGTCAGTGTGAATGTGATCAAGCGATAGTAAAGCAGCACACGTAGATGGAGCAAAACCCCACCTTCTGATTGAAGTTAAATAAAAAATCTGGTCAGCAGTCAGACCTCGTAGCTGGCTCAGCTGGCACAGCACCAGGCCGGTAACCCAGTGGTGACTGGTCCAAATATTCATCTCACCTTCAATCATCACCTAGTATGTGTTGTAGTATAGCTTGATTTTAGAGGTCATTATCGATCCCTCATTAAGTTTTGTACGACACATTGTTTCGAAAGAACTGTGTGTTTGTGTGTGTATGTGTGTGAACTGAAATCGATAATTGTGCTCATGATTTCATTTTCGATGCATCAAATTAGACATTTCACTTTGATAAATAATGGCGATCTGTGGACACGCAATTCCTATTTAGTAATGTCTATTAATCAGACGGCAGATATACCAAGGACTCGAAAGTCCAACTTAGCAACGGCAAGAATGACGAGTGACTATGAAGGCAATGCCCGCAGTGTTTGAAACTGCCTGGCAAGGTTACCCAGATTGCAAAAGAGATGAGAAGGTATGGCGTAGACGTGCTTGGAATCTGAGAAAGTAGACGGAATGGAAGTGCACTCTCCAAACTCTCTCTCTCTCTCTCAACTGGATAGTCAATAATCTAATCTACTCCAATATTGTCACCCACAACACACCACATGACAACCACGAACACAGCACACTGAGTCTCCCAGTGGCTATCATCATATCCACAACAGCATCACAACAACAGTCTCACTCTCATCCACTGGAAACCAATCTCCTCCTCCACGATCACCATCAGGATTACGACAGTCAGATGGATTCAACTCAAAAGGAAAGAAAGTCACAATCAAACAATGCAACGCTGTGCACCTACAAATAATCAAGTATATGAAGAGGAGAAGGAGGAATTCTATGGACCCCAGACTGTGACGGTGACGTTGAACTCGAAATTCTAATGGGTGGGTGTGGGGTGACATGAATGAGAAACTGGGAGTAGACAACACACCAAGACAACTCATCATGGGTTGAGAATCACTCGTAGAAATGATGAATGAGAATGGAGAACTGTTTGCAGACTTCTGCACATTCAACGACTTGTTGATTGGAGGTGAGGGTTGTGTGTACAAACACAAGGATATTGACAAGGCAGCTACATGGAGTTGATTTCACTAGATACCAGGACAGACTACAGTGAAAATCAGATGGACTTTATCTGAATGTGAAGAAAGTGGAGACTCAGTCAGCCTACTGGACAGAAGATCAGATGAAGAAGGGGGGCAGACGCAGGTTCACACCACTCACCATCTAGTGTAAGGAACCTTTCACATCAAGTTGGAAGCCTTCAGGGAGGTTTGTGAAGGATGGAACTGAAAAGGACATCTTCACGCAAGTCAGCCATCAGGAAACAATGGCAGATGTTAAGCAACATCCCTTGAAGAAACCTGAGTCGAAGAACACTGGAACTAGTTGAAGGAGATGTGGAAAGAAACCTGCATAACCATGTTAGGAAGGAAGAAGAAAGAAGACAAGACATGGAATGGATCTCGACGGATACATGGAAGGTGATAGAGTAGGGAGAGGAAGATGGAGATTGTGAAGTAGAAGATGAACCAGTACAGTGCAGGGATGAACAACGAAGAGAAGAACTGAACACAACCTACAAAACACTACACTGGACAAAGAAGTGAAGGTGAGTGCGCGCAAAGACAAAAGACACTTACCTCTACATCACACATAAGTGAAGCAGAACAGGCTGTCGGCTGGTAGGACAGACAGATACCTGACAACATTGTGTCAAATAACCAGGCTGCTATCTGGGAAGAGATCAACGCAGACGAAACCAATGAGAGATAGTGAAGGAAAGCTAACTACCACCAGGCAGGAGAAACGAAAGAAACGATGGGCTGACCACTTCAAAAAACCCTAGAATCGACCACCAACACCACCTGCACTTCGTCCAGCAATACCATCAGCAGCCCAGTCACAGAACTATCTATCAACTCAAGCCCTCCGACAAGAGCAGAAGTCCTGAACGGTTTGAAGTTGCTGAAATCCGGGAAAGTAGCTGGACCAGAAGGAATTCCTCTAGAAGCACTGAAAACAGACTCAGAGAAAACAGCGGACAAGTTCATACCACTACTGCAAAACTTTTGCAAGGAAGCAAGGGAATGTACATGCAGATTGATTGGAAGAAGGGCTACCTTGTCAAGCTCCCGAAGAAGGGCGACCTAAGTCCTCGCAAGAACTGGCACGGAATCATGCTCCTGTCCACCCAAAAAAAGCAAAATATTAAGCCTTGTCATGCTTAAGGGACTAAAGCATACTTGGGATTCAAAACTACGACCAGGACAGACTGGCTGGCTGGCTTCAGGAAGTACAAATCATGTGCAAATCACATTTCAACGAACCAACTCACCAAGAACCTATCACCCAACAAATATGCAGTGGAAGAAAGTGGAGATAGAATGGATTCGATTGGACATACACTGAGAAGACAGTTTGTGGGTTTTCCCCATCAGGCCAGACGAGGCCGTCGAGTGGAATCGGATGGGAAACGACGAGTTGGGCGTCTGAGGTGAGGGTGACATGGAGGAGATCATATGAGGAAGAAATGAAAGGTTGTTGGCAGTGATGGAGCCGGGTTGAAAAGACTGTAGAGAAGAGAATGAAATGGTTATATGTTACTGAACCCCTATGTATTCACTAGAAACCCAAGGGACAAATAAAATAAAAATACAATGGTAACCTTAGCAACTTCTGAATAGAACAATCAGGCTTAGATATTTCGCCTGTGAAGGTACTCTTCTATAAAATAAAGGAATGTAATTGGCTGTCTCATCAGTTGCTAGGGTGGGGGGCTTTTAGAATCACCCGAAATAATCAATTAGGTTTTTTCCCATCAGTTCAGCTAGGTAGTTGATTTTTTCTTGAAATGAAGAAACCTAACTGTTTATTTAAATATTGGCAAGCGTGGAGAGTCACATCAGCTACACAAGGATACTGAGCCTATCTTCTTCGCCTCCTATTCTACAATGTTAGAGGAAGATAAACGGCTGGTGTAAAACGCTTGCTAATATCACGTTTTGCATTCACTTTGAATGGATGACCTCATAGGTGTGGATAACGCATAGTCAAATACACCAGTATTCTCATATAGTGAGAGTCAGGCAGGGATTAAGAACAACGTGACAATGTCGGTCTAGTATATTTTGTCAATGTCAGCTCAAAAAACGTAGTATCAAGACCTATTAATTGGGTTGCCATCAATTGGCGAATCATTTTAAGGCTAGGGTAAATGGTCGGTTGATGGTTGTATTCCAGGTTGGTATTCATCATGAACTGATATTAGTTGGAGGAAGACTGGAAACTTGTGAGTACTGGACAGCTGTTTCGTCCCACTAGCATGGGACTCCTCAGCAGTGGGTACCTATGACCCCACCATGGATAGAACCCAGGACCTTCAGGTTTCACGCCGGGATCATATCTGCGTACTGCTGAAAAGTCCCATACTGGGACGAAACAACTGTCCAGTCCTCCCAGGTGTCCAATATTCCTCCAACTAATGTCAGTTCATGATGGATACCAACGTGGAATCACTAATTCCCCACAAACCTTCAAATTAGATAGCTGAATTGTTTAAATGTTCAGTTTGATAAATATTAGTTGGATGAAAACAATGGGCAGGAAACCCTCCTCAACTAGGGTTTCGTTTTTTCCAGCACTCGTCAGCAAGGAGCATCTTCAACCTCTATGGAATTGATATCCCGCGTCACTCAGTGATGCAGTCAGAGATGTTACCACTGAGCTATTTGGGTCATGACTGACCTCCTGAAGGACTGAACTAGACCTGTGCTTTACTTTTCACTGTGAGTATATTCATATTAACGCAACTGGACTAAAGTTGCTAAGTAAGCTTAAAAACGCCAGCGAAGGAGGATGAACATGTCAAAAGTTGACTGATAAAGATGTCTCATTACTGAATGAGTTTTGACATTTGGCGATCGGTCTTGTGAGGAGTCATCATAATCAGTTCAAAGTGAAAGTGACCAATAGGGGGTAGATTGTCACACAATAATAAAAACCATGTTGATTTTGTAGTTTATTTGTAGCCAAATTTCATTTTGGCTCTCATTTTGCCTAAATGACAAACCGTATCGATCGATTCGTTAATTTCAGCTACTTTTATGGAGTAAGACACGATTTGACTATGACGAGGCCATGGTTTCCCCATGTTTGTTAACAGAATGTCTGAATATGAGTTTTTAGGTTGGAATTCATCATGAACTGTTATCAGTTGGAGAAGTATTGGAAACCTGGGAGCACTCAACAGCTGTTTTGTCCTACTGTTATGGGACTCCTCAGAAGCGGGCACCCATGACCCCTCCCAACCAGGGATGGAAACCAGGACCTTCAGGTTCCGTGACTAGTGCATAACCATTCAGCCACTGGGTGGGAATTCAGTGGTCAAAATTTCCTACTCCTGTCATTTCACGACATAGTGAGGGAGGTGATTCCCCAAGTTCCAATAAGAAGTTGTGACCAGTGGAGTCAACTAAGTGGAAGATGAGGACAGTTACTCAACAACGACATTAGATGTAGGTCGTGTTATATCGTGATTGACAGAAGTAGGAAATGTAGACCATTTGGTTCCAAACCAATGGCTCAATGATAAGTCGCTGGCCACGGGCCGTGAAGGTCCTGGGTTCGAGCCCTTGCGGTGCAAGGTCATGGGTGCGTGCTGCTGAGGAATCCCATACTAAAACGAAACAGCTGTCCATTGTTATCAGGTTCCCACTGTGCCTTCAACTGATGACAGTCCATGATGAATTCCAACCTAAAAAATTAATTCGTAAACCTCTGCATAAAACCTCCAGATGAATATGAATTTGTCTAAGAGAAGAAATGGCGGTAAGAAAGAGAGGTATCGACCTTGAGTCAAAGCTTCCATTGACTGAATTGATCTCAGTTACACTTTTACTAATGTCGCAGTCTATCAAAAGTTTATCTCAAAATTTCATCATTTTCAAGTTTTCTAAGGTAGAGAAAGCATGGCTAATTCTATCAATGAGCAAAAGCCTTATCTTTGGTTATTAACAGACTTCACTGATGTACCAGATAAAAGAGAAGAAATGCGGTTTTGCGATCGTGTGCACATTCGTACAGGATGTGATGAGTCACACCTACTGTGAGATTACCCAACTTCCCGAACCTCGGTAGGCGCAGGGGAATTCAATCAGTCACTCAGTGGTTGAAGGTAGTCTCCCTAAACTAATGAGTAGCAGCTCCATAAAGAAACACATACGGTGCGGACTGCAAGCATGCAGCATAGAAACGTCAGTGAATCTGGCAAATGGTCATAAGATATGCTACTGATATACTATTTACAATGCAGTTGGCACTGTCAACATTTTCTCTACTCATTAATATTACGTCTAACGTAAAGTTGACAAATAATGTGATGTGCAGTATTCTTCATTGGGTTGTTGATATGGTGGTTTATAGACGAAGCGAAATGGTTACCAGTGGGTAACCCATATGACTGACTATCTAACCCTTAATGTCGCATAGCACAAATTGAATACTTTCGATTATGCCTCCTCAGTGACGCGACACTGTGGTTTGGTCTTAGATATTGACAGTCAATCGTTAGGAGGTCTAGATTGACCTGAATTTCATCTTTATTCACAATGTGTTTCGAAAGCGATTAGAAAAGTGGTGATCCCTCTGTAATAGGAACCTATGACATTCAGTACTGAAAATAGGGACTGAGGTATTCAAGCCCCGATCATTCCCTTCTGTCACTTGTAGGACTGAATTATGTACACCAATTTAACAAGATTCATCTGTTAACCTGCTGTCGGTATCATTTTAACTCGTAAATTGTGTAAATAGAAAATCTGGAAACGATTATTTAATCTTTTGCAAGATCCACCGGGGTGAAGGCACCCGTGTGGTTGTGCCACAGGATGAGACTGTATACCATCCTGGTTTTAAAAAGCCTAGATGTGTATTCTGTTCTCTTCTGAAAAATCAATGTATAAATATCCGTTCAAATGACGGATATGTATAATACTGTGAATTTTAAACTTCGCCTGGTTAACTAGTTCACTAGTTACTAGCCGGTCCTAAGCCCGGAGTAAAGAGGGAAGGTTGGGCGTAGGGCTAGCAACCCTACCCCGTAAAACCAATCCAACCACCAAAGAAACTTCAAAGCACAATCAAGACAATGAACTTAACATTATTTTTTTCTACAAATCAACACTGAAGGGGGTCGATAAGAGTTATGCAAACACACACACACACACACACACGTATGCATGTGGTAATTGTCACTAGATTTTCCACTGATAAAATGGTACTCAGCAGATGGCTATCTTCGTTTTTCTTTTTCAATTTCTTATTCATCCCTGTAAGTTCCGTATTCCGAGTGAATCCTCATTAAAGTAGCATTCACCACGAACTGATATCATTTAGAGAACCATTAAAAACCTAGGAGGACTGAACTACCTCTTCATCCCACCTTTATGAGACTCCAGAGCAGTACAGTCATCCAAGGGATCGAACTCATGACCTTCAGTTTTCACAGCGAATGGGTTAACCATTCAGTCACTGAGTTGGAGTTCTATGGTCCACAGTTCCCTGTTTCTGCCAATTCGTGATATAGCGCGACCATCAACTAAAGTCTTCAGTTGGTATCCACTTCATTTCGAAATGGTTCATTAGAACTTCAGGAGATCCATTTTCATCTAGAGGCTTAATTAAGATTGACTGATTTGAAAGCGTTTTTCGTCATGGATTGACATCAACTGGAGAACCAACAAAAGTCTGGGAGTACTGGTTAACTGTTCCAGTCTTCTTTGTGACCCTTCAACAGTCCACACTCCTGATTATTCAAGAATTTGAACTGAAAACATCAAGGTTGTCCAAGAGCACCAATGGATTGACTGCTGTGTATTCTATATTATTGTTTGACATAGTTGGTCTAACGATCTACAGAAGATTTTCTGAATTGGAGAAACTTCATTAGGATGTAATTCACCAGTGAATAGGATTTTACTAGTCTCTGTATCCTTTCTTAAGTGCTGATACGTTTATATTCACTTTGGTGAATAATTTCAATGCATAGTCAAAGAACCCTTACTCAAATTATGAGTAAAATTTCTTTTGAGAGTTGACCTCGATTTCACGCTCAGTTGTCACTACGCAGCAAGAACATCTGACAGTCATCGTTAAACATCGATTTTCAACACGATGAAGCTCCCCTTTAATCTAGTTCAACTTGAACAGAGATGAGAATACTTGACTTGGCAGTCATTGAGATCATAATGAACAGACAGTTATATATCACACATTCATGTGTCAGTTGGATGAAGTTAAAGACCGGTAGTCAACATTCCAGTTGCATAGCTTAGTTTGTAAGCCAACTGCGGGGCATCCTGAAGACTATCATCACTCAGGTTAATAAAATAGAAGAATGAAACTGATGTATCAATTTTCCAGAATTCAATGTAAAACCTTTGTCAGTCTTTCCTTAACTTGGTGAACTTCCAGTTCTAGTCACCTATTATTATTATTATTGTTATTATTATTATTATTATTACCATTACTATTGTGATGGCGATGGTTAGCTGTTCTCTGAGGTTTGATATTTTGTCGGGGACACTTCAAAATCGAAGAAAAATCATGCTATTACCGTCTTTGACTGACTGACTGACTGACTGACTGACTGACTGACTGACTGACTGACTGACTGACTGACTGACTGACTGACTGACTGACTGACTGACTGACTGACTGACTGACTGACTGACTGACTGACTGACTGACTGACTGACTGACTGACTGACTGACTGACTGACTGACTGACTGACTGACTGACTGACTGACTGACTGACTGACTGACTGACTGACTGACTGACTGACTGACTGACTGACTGACTGACTCGGAAAGAAAAGTTTCTCACTCTTCTGATATTTGTGTTAGACATGACCTTGAAAATCAGTACCTCTGATGTGTGTCCAACTGTCTTGTATGCTTCCAGAATGTTCTTCGGGCATTCATTCTATGATGTAACAAATCGCAGAATTCGTCCTAGTGATCGATATTGTCATTGCCTGAAATCAAGTAGACACCATCACAATGTCATGATTTGTTCTGATAGATAAACACTTTTTTCTGAAAGCAGTTTTTATTGCAGAACCATTGAAGACCCGGGAGCATTAATATAGCAGTTTTGCATCATTTTGTCACTCTTCAGCAGTGCGAGTGCCCAAGAGTTGTCAGTCAATGATGGAAACTATTGTGAAATCAGCAAAGCCCTACAAACCGCCTGTCTGAACTACCATCCATCGTTAATCACTAACAGGTTTCAGGACAGATTTCTCATAGTTCTAATAGGAAGGTGAGATCTCTAGGGTTAACCAAGTTGGCGGCGTTTGAGAGCCCATTGATGACATCAGATGATGTGGTTACATCATGAGTTGACAGAAGTAAGAAATATTGAACCATTATATTCAAATCGACTAATTAAATTGCAATTTTAGTGTCCCGAGTGTGCACTCCTGATGAGTCGTATTCTAGGACGAAACAGCTGTTGATTCAGTGCTTCTTTGACATCACAGTGCCATACAAAAACATTATTTCGCATAAGTTTTGTAAGTTTAAAATGGAAACTTATACTAGATGATGATTAAAGGTGATGTGAAAATGAAAGTCAAGCGGGGGTTCGAACCAGCGATCTCTGGATTGTTATCTTGCTGGTCTACTATATGAGAGTTTCAAAACCCAGTTGCAGACCTGATGTTACACATAAGAACTAATTTTCCAAGTTTTTAGTGATATTTCGAGTAAAAATTATTGACTGTGATCAATGATTAATTTGTTGATTTTTTCAATTTTTTTTCATGAACTCATTGCACAAACTGAGGTCATAGATTTTATTAAACCACAATTTTCTTATCAAAGTGAAGGTAGACATGATCATATCTACCTATATACATGATTGTATTCGTGTAGATAGGTATATTTATACATCACTGATAACAAATGATTATATAATCGAACATACGTTTATCGTTATGATGAAATTTTCCTACTTGATCTAGGTTTATTCAATTGAACTAACTTAAAGTATTAGTTAGATCATGTGACTTTGAGTTTAAATTTCCTAATCAACGTAATTTTGAATTTTGACAAAAACTTACAAATTGATTTCATCGACTAGATGATATTGGGGACTTGATTGAAGATGAAATGAAAATTTGGACCGTAACCGGATTCAAACTAGCGACATCTAACTTACCGACTAGGTACTCTACCAACTACTGATCACATCCTAATTTCACTTAGAACATGTAGACTTTTGACTCAGCTGCTACATGAATTCATGATACGTAAACCAGGATTAGAAAAGAAAAATAGGTCTTTATTAATCTGAAAGCAGTGTGGAGATCTACTCCACTGTACTGCACTCAGTCAAGTAAGTCAGTGTTTCTATGTAATGGTTGACAGACTTGGCGGCGCCTTACGAAAAGCATTTCCAACAAACTACACACATCATACATCATCAACAGCTACCGCCTACGCTCACTCGATACTCACACTGAAGATCAGATGGCCAGAATAATAAGAATAAGCAAGAAGGAACTCTGACTGGCTGGCTGGCTGGCTGGCTGGCTGGCTGGCTGGCTGGCTGGCTGGCTGGCTGGCTGGCTGGCTGGCTGGCTGGCTGGCTGGCTGGCTGGCTGGCTGGCTGGCTGGCGGCTGGCTGGCTGGCTGGCTGGCTGGCTGGCTGGCTGGCTGGCTGGCTGGCTGGCTGGCTGGCTGGCTGGCTGGCTGGCTGGCTGGCTGGCTGGCAACGGACCAAACAACCAATAACCCACCACCCAACAAATATGTAGAAGAAGAGAGTGGATATGGATTGGGCACATAATGAATAGACCATTTGGGAACATCATACATCACTCCAGGTCAGGCTGTCGAGTGGGACCGAAATGAGAAACGACGAGTCTGGTGTCTGAGATGAGTGTGATATGGAGGAGATGATGTGAAGAAAAAATGAAAGGTTGTTGGCAGTGGTGGAGCCAGGTTGAGGAAAGCCAGCAGAGAAGAGAGTGATATGACGACGTGCTACTGAAGCCCTATATGGCACTAGGAACCTAAAGGACAGATAATAATAAATAAATAAAAAGTCTTCATTCATAGTACAATAGGACTGCCTGGTCGGCCAAGTCCTCATCTCCCAATCCAAATCGCGCTGATTTGCAGGTTAGGAATATCATACTGATTATCAATATGACTATCTGACTTGATGATGGTTTAGCAGACTGGTATTATTGATGCAGACTGATAATTCTAGGTGGGACCCTGATTCTCAACTGGATTTCAGCCAATTATCTCCTGTCAGTACGTTTCGTCAACACAAACTACTAGTTGAGAATTAAGAAGGTTACCCGCTGATAAGGTTAGATGATGTTGGTTATGGTGGTGATGGTCAAGCAATATAACGAACAGACAGGATTAAAAAACAGTGGATTATCAGATTTCAGGACAACCGTTTTTGAATGGTGACATGTTTGGAGAGAAACCCGATGGTAATAGGTTAAGTCGCTCAAGGGGGAGACAACGATTATTCCCTCCTACCATGTTTTCAATGGTCATTTAACTGTTGTTATTGCCTGATAAAAATAAGGGGTGTCTTTAAGTCCCACCATAGCAACGATGTAGATGACCAACTGAATTTCTGCATTTCGTCTGGAAAGGCAGATTTTCATCAAATAGGGTGGTCTAATTGGTTATTTCTCAGCACTCAGCATATGGAACAAGATCCGGATTTTCAACACCAATTCAGTCAAGTCAATGCTTCCATGTGATGGTTCACAGACCTGACGCATTACGAAAAGCATTCCCAACAAATTACAGATATTCATCAACAACCGCCTACGCCAGTTATTCAAGATCAGATGACCAGAATAATAAGAATAAACAACAAGGAACTCACTCTGACCTGACAACGAATCAACCAACAACCTATCACCCAACAAAGATGTAGATGGATTGGATTGGGCATACACTGAGAAGGCCGACTGGGGACATCACGCACCGGGCCAGGCTGGGCCAGGCCAGGCACTCGAGTGGAATCCAAATGGGAAACAACGAGTTGGGTGTGTGAGGTGAGGGTGACATGGAGAAGATCGTGTGAAGAAGAAATGAGAGGTTGTAGGTTGTCGTGGGAGCAGGTTGGAAAGTTTGCAGAGAAGAGAGTGGAATGGAGATGTGCTACTTACTGAAGCCCTATATTCCACTAGGAACCCTAAGGACAAATAATAATAACAAATCCCTGCTTCATTATGAAAGTCATTAATATTACATCATTGTGTAAGATGAGAGTAATAATTATCACTATCTATTACGTCATCGTGTTCCAACTAGTATAAAATCGATACAGAGAATTGTTTTTATACTTTAGCCTCGTATCTAATTCCATTCACGAATCATCTTTTGTCACTCGTACATACGTCGCCCCCCCTGCCCCAACACTACTCAAACACAAATAACCAACTAGAATGAACCACTAATATTTCGTACTTGATGTATATCCTTACAAACAAACAACTACGACCCCCCCCCCCCCACACACACACACACACAGGAGCTCAGACATGTAACTAACATTTGTCAACAAGATTGAGAACAGAAGTACTCAAATCGTCATGAATAGTAGAAACTTAAAAATGAGTAAGCAAATACACCACTTTTAATTTGTTTACCTGTCATCATGTTGTTACGCTTTTTGTCACACACTGTAAACTTTACTGACATACTGAAGTAGAAACCAGTATACAAAGCATAGTAGGTGAAAATAGTCAACAATGTGTTGTTTTTTATCCTTTCTTCTGAACCCCCTTTTCTTGATCAATTATTATTTGTCTCCTCTGTTTGATTGAGTCAGTAATACCTAATATCTATATGTCTGAATCCTTTTCAATGTGAACTGAAGTTTCTCTAGTCTTCACAAAATCTTGTTCTGATATATGTTTGTTTCTAGTTGAATTATTTTTCTATGTAGAAAATGCCAGAAGAATTGATATACTTCAACTCTGTGTGTGTATGTATGTGAATGCACGTGTGGTTCATCTCTCGTCTTCTGCTTACTTCCTTTGTTCACGTGAACTGATGTACAAGTAATATTATCATATTGATTTACAACTCTCTGTGTGTTTTACTTAGCACTATGAACATGAAATCAATAAAGTTTATTCAATTACTGATAGCAACATGTTTCATGAATATGGATATGAATATTATTTTGAAGAATTAATAGAGATAAACTCTGACAAATTGTATCATGTTACAGTGGGTTATACACTTGATTAGCTGGTATGAGGATCACTAGCCCACCATCCATCTCAGTCAGTCAGTCAGTCAGTCAGTCAGTCAGTCAGTCAGTCAGTCAGTCAGTCAGTCAGTCAGTCAGTCAGTCAGTCAGTCAGTCAGTCAGTCAGTCAGTCAGTCAGTCAGTCAGTCAGTCAGTCAGTCAGTCAGTCAGTCAGTCAGTCAGTCAGTCAGTCAGTCAGTCAGTCAGTCAGTCAGTCAGTCAGTCAGTCAGTCAGTCAGTCAGTCAGTCAGTCAGTCAGTCAGTCAGTCAGTCAGTCAGTCAGTCAGACTTGAATACTTTTCCACATGTGTTCAGTAGCTGCAATTCGTTAATGAAATTCACCATTCCCGTAGAATGTGAACCTAAGATACCAAATGTTGATGTAGAGTTGACTAGAAAATGTGACTAAAAGTGAAGTAGGCAGACTTATGTAGAACCCATGTGGGATGGTTACCTGTAAAACTTTCACAGCTGGGCGCATATAAACCCTTAAATAAAATCTAATCATATCACTTTACCGATACGACGAACGAATCTGCATTTATGATGCGCTACTCAGCAAACTTTTGATTAAAAACCTGTTTTCACCATACTTCATGAACAACAATAGAAAACCAAGACCTGACATACAGAACCCCAAACTCTGTGTGAAAAAGGTTCTTTGTATGAATTTCACATTCAAAGGTGATTCTGCCAATAATATGAAATTCTCCTAGAGGGAAACCCTCGGCAACAACAACTTGATTAGTATTATCCCAGCATTCAATGTTTCATAAAAAACTTGAAGGACACACTTCAGTATTTGACCACTTCTATGAGCATCCACAAAGTCACCTGGTCTTGCTGAACCAGGTGTATCAGATTGTTCGTTGTAAATGTTATCTAAAAGGGTTCATGAGTGGTATACCAAGTGGTTACGATGGAATAAAAGTCGGTCAATCAGAAGTGATGTCACTAAACACGTGATCATCACGGGTAACTCCATCTGGACAATCTCCTCATCCAAAGTCAATTATAAGTTTTAGGGAAATTTCAAAAGACTGTATGTCTTCATACTTTTTGCATCTCTGAAGCTCTTGTCATCCACACTAGGAAATTTGAGCTATGTGCCTAGAAGAAAACTCCTCATCTCTTCATTTTATTTATTTAAACTCTTTCGAAGCTCCTATTTCTATATGATTCATATCCCTTTTCTAAGTCAGTTCATACTTGAATTGCCAAATATTCTGTCTTGTTATGCAACTTCTTATCCAACTTCAGTAGACTTTATGCAACTCCCCACATATTTAAATTAACCTTCACTTGTGGAAGAAAGTAATTCTCCGAATTCAGTAGCCTAGAGTTCGACGAAGTTCAACATTGATGTTGACCTACGTAGTTTTAAGGGAATAGCTAAGCTGAAGGCATACGGTGAAGCATGCATGCCATTTCATATTGTTGTCGTGTTACTTTGAGTTAATCGTATGCGATCGTTCAGTCATTTGTTTATTCAGCATGATCTGGTAAATACACCCCACTCCTATCTGGCTACTTGATTGTTCTGTTTCTTTGTCTCACACTGATGGGCATTCCATGCGTTGACAAACTTCAAAAGCATCACTGAGCTTCCCATTGTGAATTACTTGGCATGTGGCACCTTCATGTAGTTGTTGAGTGAGGCGGATAAAGGTTTGCGGTACTCCGTAGTAATGAAGCAGTTTCCAAATTACCTCTCGGTAGACGCTGTCAAAGGCCTTCTCAAAGTCGGTAAAGTTGAGGTAGAGAGCTGATTGCCATTCTATACTCTGTTCTATGATGATGCGAAGCGTTGCAATTTGGTCGGCACATGATTTGTACTTCCTGAAGCCTGCCTGTTCCGGTCGTAGTTTTGAACCCAGTGCATTCTTTAGCCTCTCCAGGATGATGCGGCTTAATATTTTACTTGGAGACATACAACCAATGAAATAAAAAAAAACGATACGATACCCATTTCGAAATGAGAGACTATCATAACTAATTGGTCTGGTGGATGACACTTTAGCGTTTCAAGCGATTTGCCTGTGGGAAAAACATCGCTCATTAAGAGGCAGGTACATGTAGCTGACGAGTCCCAAATAGGGTGAAACACATGTCCTGAATTCCACTGTTAGCCACTAGCTATCATTAATAAAAGCATTTGATCAATTAAAGAGACAAAATGCGGCTGAAAGGAAGAAATGTCGTTGTTTCTTACAAACTCAGTTCACATACTTCACTTGACTGACAGAGGGAAAACGAAAATTCTTCCTCAGCTGTGTAATAGAACACTTAGTAAACGTAAGACACTTGGCTTCTTTCTGTCAAGAAACCGTACAAGAGATAGGAAAGGTACTGAGAATACAGTACATGTGGGTGTAACCGAATTATTAGGAATTCAGAAAAAGTACGTATAACTTCTCTCTTTGTCATGACCATCGTGAAGGATTGGGTCAGGATGGCTACACCAAGACGTCGCACTAGTCTATGAAGTTCCTGATTTGTAGTCTGAGTCGAATGGGCAGATTTAGATCGCCTGGCTGACTGGGGTCTGCGAAACGATAGGAGACATTGGTTGAGGACTCTTGGTGATATGGTTGAAAATCGATCACAGTGACGCAGATGTTTCCACTACTTGACACCTTCTGAAGCTTGAATAACCTCACTAACCATTATCTTGAAGTTGTATATTTTTCCACATTACTTTATCTTCTTTGATATCAGTTTTATTCTATCCACCTGTTCTTCGTGTACCACTGTGAAGTGTGGCGACTTGAGCCATCCACCTGTGTGCGAAGTTCTACGTTGATTGTCTGTCCGTCTCGTAAAAACCAAAATGCATTGAGCAGAGCTGCGTACATTCATACAGTAGGTAATGAGCCACATCCATTGTGTGACGGCTAATGATAATACTTGACTGCCAAAACCTCAGCAAGCCAAGTGATGTTCAAACCCACTACTAATTAATTGATCATCTCCGTAAACCAATAAGCTACAGCTTCACTTGTGCAGAATGAGGTTGGTTTAAACGACACTGTGCGTAGTGAATAGACAAAGATTATCTGAAACATGTATAATGTACTAATGATGGATAGTGTCTAGCAGTGGAGTCCCCTGCTTCGTCCGACACGGGACTCGTCAGCTGGATGGGTGTAAGTTTATTGTTGTTATTTATATTGTTCCGTCGATGAATTGACGACATACATCTCATGACACATCAAAATTCATCATCGTACCATCCTTTTTTGGTCTGTTTCTTAGTATTTTCACACATTCACTGGATAACCTTTCGGACATAACTTATTGTCCACCCACGATCTTCCTGATTGTGGTAAACTGGACCATGCAGCAAACAGTGAGGAGCGAGAAGAGGGGGATACACTGGCTGGACTGGGGAAGAAACCAAAGAAGACTTGGATTTCGCCGATGACTTGTGTCTAATGTCACACAAACTCGAAGATCTACAGGCAAAAACTAACAAGTTGACAAAAGAGGCAGGGCAGCGAAAACGGGACTTCAAGTGAATGCAGACAACATGGAAGTGATGAAGATGCCCAAACAACAACAAGAGATACCAATCACCATTAACAGGAGAAACTTAAAGAAAGTAGTCTCTTTCACCTACCTAGGCAAACAGAATCGTTTCAACTACAAGCGGTACAGGCACAGATAAGGATATCAAAACCAGGATTGGAAAGGCAAGACAGGCTCTCAATAATCTGAAATCATTGTGGAGATCTTCTGCACTCACCACAAAGCGTGAACAACATCTGGATTTTCAACACCAATTCAGTCAAGTCAATGCTTCCATGTGATGGTTCACAGACCTGACGCATTACGAAAAGCATTCCCAACAAATTACAGATATTCATCAACAACCGCCTACGCCAGTTATTCAAGATCAGATGACCAGAATAATAAGAATAAACAACAAGGAACTCACTCTGACCTGACAACAAACCAACCAACAACCTATCACCCAACAAAGATGTAGATGGATTGGATTGGGCATACACTGAGAAGGCCGACTGGGGACATCACGCACCGGCCCAGGCCAGGCCAGGCCGGGCCAGCCACTCGAATGGAATCCAAATGGGAAACGACGAGTTGGGCGTGTGAGATGAGGGTGACATGGAGGAGATGGTGTGAGGAAGAAATGAGGGTTGTGGGCTGTCGTGGGACCAGGTTGGAAAGTTTGCAGAGAAGAGAGTGGAATGGAGATGTGCTACTTACTGAAGCCCTATATTCCACTAGGAACCCCAAGGACAAATAATAATAATTCATATTCACACCATCATTGGTATGAAAAAGTTAAAATCAATACTATATGACCAGAATTTCGATAAATTTCGGTACTCAACCCTGACCACTCATATCCAATACTTTATAAAGGTTGTTTTATTGTCTACTTCGTATACGTAGTTTCTAGTATGTGTTGAGCAATCGATGACGACTGAACATTAGTTATCACCAGTTGTCAGATTAGCTGAAAGTCATCTGGTGCACTTTCAAGCATCTTCAATTGTGCATCACGATTACTTCTCCCTATTTATGCTTCATCATACAATGGGAAGTTGTGAAATCGTTTATTTGCTGTAGCATACTGCTGAAGCCTTCTATCACTTCTAAATAGTAATGAAATAAAGATATTTTTCATTGAAACTGGATGGTGAGTAGATTTGAGTGTTACACCACATTGACACACTTATTGATAACTTTCAATAGATAACCAGTGTTATCGTCAACAGTTTTGTCTCATGAATTTCACCAAAGATAATGGTAGATGACAAATGGAGTTGTCATAGTGACTTGAGCAGACTGGAAGTACCCACTATACTCCAATCTCTTGGTTGTACTGTGTTCTCTGAGGAGCTGGGTTGTTTAATCGTGGAGCCTTCATCATCTTTCTAGACGACATCATCAGCACTAACTTCAGTATGAAGTGAGCTGTCAATATCTCTCCGTCAGTGAGTGATTTAGTAGCTTGCTCTGACGATGTGGTCTGTGATTGGTTGTTTCCTTCGATTGTTGTGTCGTTGACTGGATAGATTTTCCTGTTGGCTATCCCTATGCTTCACCTTTGACCTTTCTGTCGTTTATCATCTTCCTTATTGGTTGATAGATTGGGTCTATGTCTATACATCTATTGATTGCTGACTGACTGACCTGAATGCCAAGCTTCTAGGAATTCTCTGCTATTCTTTGTGTTTCCTCCGTCCAAGACTTCTACATTGTGAAAATTGAATTCATGTCCATAGTTGTTATCTACGTGTATTGAAATGAGTGACGAAATGTCGTGACGTTTAATATCCAATTGGTGTTCATGTGGACGAAGGCGAAGAGGTTGATGACTTTGTCCAGTGTAGTGTTCATTAAAGTTATTGTACTCGATTTTGTAAATGATATTCGATGTGTCTTCTTTGGTTTGCATAATAGTGGTTGAAGGGAATTCGTCGGTTTATGAACCATACCAAGTCCAAATAGTTTGCTTCAGTAATCTTGTCGTGATTTCTGATATATTCTTTATGTATGGTAGGATGATACGTTTATTGATTAGTGCTGATGATATCGTCTAGACAGACGATGAAAGCTTCACGATAAAACAATCCAGCTCAGAGAATACACTACAACCAAGACTATCCACCTGAGCTATAAATATTCTCCACTATACTCTAATCTACTACGTGAACATGATTTAGCATAGACATACAACCTAATGCCAATTAGGCAGACGTTCACTGAGGTTCAAAATATCGATAATCATATCAGATCTATTGTTAACACCTTGAGTATTTTACTCACCGTCTTATTTGATATGAGATCACTTGTACCTACTATGTCGCAATTAGTGGATAGACAGATAGGTGGGTTATGTGAATCATGTTCATAATTGTATGACTCATTACTATACACAACTGTGTCATTGAGGTTTGATCATAGTTAAAATCGATCCTAGATTAGTTACTATAATACTAAAAATGATGTATAATTATTGATTTAATCCAGATCATATGAGATAATTGATGAGTCACAACCATCATGACCTACAATGATGATGTCGAGACGCAGTCATCTACTCAGACAAATATGATAGCAACAAATAGGTTTATTGATTAAATTTGAAAATGAGGATTATGCGGTCTAACATTTTAGGCTGAATGTATTCAGAGCATGTTACAATCCTATTCATGTGATAAAAGTGGGTAGTGAAGATCATTGATATCCTACCCATTAGCCCAATGTGATGTACTGACCACGGAACCTCATGGGATGAAGTTATGGGTGTGCGCTACTGATGAGTCTCATATTAGTGAGAGGAAACAGCTGTTCAATGCTACCAGGTTTCCAATGATGCTCCAATTGATGTCAGTCAGTGAGGAATATCAATCTGAAATCAATAAATAAATTCCCCGAACTCCAAATTATATTGAGGTTTAAAACATGATCTTTAGGATACAAATTATTGATGCTAAGTAATGACGTGGGCCGTGGTAGGACTCGAACTAGCGACTTCCGGATTACAGGCCCAGTGCTCAACCAGCTGAACTACTGATCAGATCTTAGTTTAGAATATATACCAGTTAGCTTCGAATGAGTTTTAATACATCATAATCTATGAACACTGTCAAACCTTGGCAATCTGGTTGGTTGTGGCTAACAGAGGAATCCAGGACGTGTGTTCCGTCCGATACGCGACTCGTCAGCTGGATGTACCACGTTTCGGTCTGGTCACCCTGAACTTTCTTCCAACCGAATCCAACTTCTAGCAAGGCCTGTCGAGATAGGCGACGGCTCAGCATGCACAGTACATATGTAAGCCATCTCAGTCGACACGCTTGTCTTGTGCAGTACCCTACGCCTGACCTCAACATTCCTCACACGGTGATTCCAGCGAACACGAGCGATTCTATAAAGACACTTGTGGGCAAAAACCCTATCAGCTCTTCATTTATTCTCATTTCAGTGACAATGTGTGATAGTTATGCAACAGAGTATACTGGTTGGTAATCCTTCAACTACTGATCTTGGTTGGATTGTGTTCTCTGAGCTCAGGGAGGACTTGTCCAAGAGGCAAGCTTCCACAAAAGAACAACTATACTTTCTCCATGAGTGCCATCGTCAGCATTTCCTGCCGAAGAGTGTCAGATACAGCACGACCAAGACAACCCAGCTTAGAGGAACACAATACAACCAAGACCATCCACCTGAACTACAAATATTCTCCACCACTTCAACTACTGGCGCATAGATACTCTTCCTCTCACTCTAGAGTGCATAGAAATACTCCATTACTTAGTTGATAAAAGCCACTAACTTCAATCAATGATAAAGTAAGTACTCTTCGTTTATTTTTCATAATCAGTAGTACATGTAAATGGCGAATGTATACCCTTTCTCATAGGAAATAATAGTAATAACAGTAGTAATAATAACGTACTAAGTAAATGTGCAAATACTCTGAGAGTAGAAAAAAACAATAAAGATACTGGATGAAATCAAAAGTAAACCGAAAGGAAACAGAGACTATGTGTGTGTGTGTGTGTGCATGTAGAAACCGAGAAACACACAATAGAAGAAAATGAATGAGGCAAAAGTATACAGTGATCAACAGTTTATTCATTTAAAAGATGTATATGTAACAATGATAGACACATCTTCTAGGTGAATAAATGAAATTGGCAAAGGTTGGAAACAACATTCAAAAAATTACAATCGACTTAACTGACCAATGGAAAGTATATTCACGGTCATGAAAGGAAGGGGGGGGTGGGAAGGAGAAAGAAGAGGACACTGAAATGATATGAGAACTAGATAAATATGAGCATAAAGCAATACTACTAAGAGTTAAGACTTATTTACAGAATACAGATTGAACATCATCTTTAGTAATACTTTCTGTATAAATAGGTATAAATAAATCTGTGCATATCTCTCAATAACCATGGAGATCAAAGAAATGTTTATAAGAACTAGGAATATATATATACATATACAACATAATAATTATGTACAATGAAAGCCCAATTGTAACTGGATTCTTCTTCATCTTTATTCTATTTGAAAAGTGTCATCTTTTAGCTGATAAGTCAATTGGTAAATCAGATGATTCTGATATCATGACACCTGTATCACAACCAATAGTAGAATAAAGTTCAGATCTTGTTGCTGCTGCCGCCGCCGCTGCTGCTACAGCTGCTTCATTCAATGTATATCCATCCATAGAGTTGTTAGTCAATTGAAATTGAGTATATGTATTCATTAATGAATTATGATGATGTGAACATGGATTAAATAGATAGTTGGCATCATTCCCTAATCCTATCATACTATGATTACTATTGATTATTGATGGTAAAGATAAATTTGGATCAATAGGATTATATGTATGCGATAAAAATGGATTTGGCATTGACCAATGTGTATTATTATTATTATTATTACCAATAGTAGTAATAGGAATAGTACCAGTAGAATTGAAATGAAATGATGATGGTAGAAGTGAATTTGTTGAGAAACCAGTGGTCAATGCATTTGTTAATGCTGTAGCCATAGAAACAGGATTTGTAGTGTACATTAATTGCATTTGTAATTGTTGTAAACAAATAGCTGTAGCTAATGCAGCCTCTGGATTATTTGAATTATTTATCATATTATTACAATTGTATATCTGTTTATTAATATCTTGACTATACACCAATTGATCATTGATAATCGATGAAGGTAAACATATATCAAGTGGAGTAGTAGTGGCAGTAGCAGTAGTAGTAGTAGTAGTAGTAGTAGTAGTAGTATTACACGGTTGAATAATTGATGAAGAAAATGTTGATAAATTTAAGAATGGTGAAAAGTTACCTACTAAATCTGAATCAACAACTTTGCCTAATGATGATGTCATTGTGGATGATGTCAACGGTAACGTCGACACCGATGATGATGATGATACTGTTGTTGGAGATGACAAGAGACGGCAATTTTTTGAATCATAATTTCGATTTGTAAACTGATGATGATTTTGTCTTGTTGATCTTTGTCGACTACCACTGCCACCAGACGAATTATTGACACGATATTCAGTGTGTTTTATATCAGATATTGTAGAAGATGAAGAATACAAAGGGATATTATTATGTGAAGATGATATACACTCCATACTACAGACATTTATACCAGTATTACAATAAGTAAGAGATTCATCAGGAAAAGTGTAAATATTACTTGGATTATTGATTTTTTATGTGAAGTATTTATCATATCAAGTGACTTGAATGTATTCACTGAATCATAAAGATTATTATCATTATTATTCCAGTTACTAGATGATGATAAGATATGCTTAGATTTAACAGATTTACGCGTAGAAGAATATCCTAGTGTATTCACAAGACCAGTAGAACTAGTTAGTAGTGTTGCTGTTGTTGTTGTCACTGTTGAAGCAACAGTATTAGCTGAATACTTAATACTTGTAGTACTACGATTACGTACTTGACCGAATATAGTTGCCATCGGTCGATATGGTGTACTTGTCATACTGATTGTGCTTATCTTCGAGTTTAAAGATTTACGAGTTTGTGTGATTGACATAGGATCTATAGTAGTAGTAGTAGGAGGAGGAGGAGGAGGAGGAGGAGGGGGAGGAGGGGGAGGAGGAGTTGTGGTGGTGGTGGTGGTGGTGGTGGTAGTAGTAGTAGTAGTATTAGAAATCGATGGTGAAATGGACTTAGAAATAGTAGTAATCGATGTCGACACATTGCTATTATTCATGCAACTGGTGACATCTATAGTATGTATAGGGGGGACGTTATTCATTTCAGTAGTATTAATAGTAGTAGTAGTAGTAGTAGTAGTATCTCGTATAGGTGATTGATAATCAATCGATTGATTGATTTCTCTAGAATTCAATTTGTTCTGTGAAGAGTTTAAAAATGATGATTGAATTAAATATGGTGGTGTATGTTCAATCGGTGTAGATGAACGTCTTGGAGGTAATAATAGACCTGGTGAACTTGGTGATTCTAATGCACTTTTCATAATCGCCTCTGTAGCTGCTTGTATAAGAGATGATGTGAATGTGAACTATTAGCTAGTACTGTATCAATTATAGGATAAGTGAAAGATTCATTCAATGATGATGATGATGATGTTGTCATAATGGTTAATTTTGAAGTTGATATCAATTTTTCAGTTTCATCTTCATTTTCTTCAGATTTTAATGAATTCTTTAAAATGTCTACAGATGATATTGTAGATGATTCAGTCTCTTCATATATTGTACTCAAAGGTAGATGATTCATTCCACATGAAGTGGTTATCACAGTAGTCGAAGTAATATTTGATAGTGGCAATGATAGTGTCATAATACTTGACATGGAATGTGTTGGAGATATCTGTGATGTACAACACGATGATGATGATGATGATGATGACAAGGTGCATGACTGAGATATCACTATTGACGGAGCAACATTCTCATCACCATATTCATTAAGTGAGTTTTTTTTTATACAATCAATATCATCATAATTTTCAAAATCATTATCATTATCTTTATGCATAATATTACTCTTGATATGAGTAGTATCTTGACTATTTAATACTGTACAATTATCATACAATGAAGCATCTAACTTTGTAGAGATAGGCAACATTGATGGATTTGTTGACAAGTGGTTTTGTTCCTTTAAACTTAAACACAATGGTTTGATACATTGATTTGTTGTTGTTGTGGTGGTGGTGTTGGTTAAAACCACAGTATTTGTTGTTGTGGTGGTGGTAGTGGTGGTCGCGGCGGCAGCAGCAGCAGTGGCAGTTGTCATCGTTGTGGAAGTAGTCGTTGTCATCGAACGATCGATACTACTCACCATGTAACCACTTTTAGGATAGTTATGCTGAACAAGTTGACTAGTCGGTATCCCAAAAAAATTTCTTGGTCCACTACATTCCTTTATACTAATCGTCAAACCATCCACTGTAATATCAGTGATACACATTTCTGGTACTAAGTGTATTTGTTTTCGTTGTTCAATAATATTATCATTACTATTATTAGTAGTATGATTATTACCAATACTACCACTACTAGCACTACTACTACCGCCACCACTCGGATTTCTTACAAAACAACTAGACGTATTGACTAATGTAGATAGAGTAGTATGTGTCATTCCACAAGAAGATAATCGTTGAATAGGATAATCAATAATTGATTGATTTTCAGTAAATGAATTTAAACTATCCGGTGCAGATAATTGAGATGTTATTGATCGAGGTAAATGTATACGTAATGGAGCTAATCGAGGAAAATCTTCATTTGGTGATGTATTATTCGATAGAATTGTTGGTGAAAAACTGTCTGTAGACATTGAAGAAGTATGCGATGTTGATGAACCAGAACGTCGACGTATTTTACTTGTATTCATACTATACTCTTCAAAAGATGAAGAATAACCACTCTTTGAATGTTGATGATGATGATGATGATGATGATGGTGACGATGATGATGACTGTTGTATGGATAGTCAGATATTTGATCACGATGACGTTTACGTTTCTCTTTCTTTTGTGAATGTCTACGTTTCTTAACAATATCATGCTCAACATCATAACCTGGTGATGATGAAAAACCACCTTCTGAACTAAACTGTCGACTGCGTTTCTTTGAAGAGATAATCAAATCGAATGATGATGATGATGGTGATGGTGAAGTTGATGATAAAGTTGTAGTAGTGATGACCAATTTCGGAAGTTGCATACAACTTGATGTAACCATACATGATGTTTGTTTACTCCATTTCGGTGATTTACAAATATTTGTCATATCTACATGATAATAAGATTGAGATGAATTGTCTATCTGGATTTCAGGTAAACGCATACCAGCTGTTGGATTAATTGAATGCGGTGTTACCACTGTAGGATTACATCGTCGAGGTAATTCAACTGGAGCTATAAATTGTGTTCCAGCAATTGTATCATCTTGTTTCATTGAATTCGATTCCAATAATAATGATTGATCAGAATCGTCTATGATAGTATTCCATGAACCAACAGATGTATTATTTGTCAATTGAGATGAATTTTGACTATTACTAGAAGAGTTACTTGATACACCGACTGGAGGACAAGGTAGAATACGATCACGTGGTATAGTCAATCGAATTTTTGGTCTTTCTTCAAAGGTACCATCTATAGACGATTGCACACCAGTCTTGGCAACAACATTCGCTTCAACTGTTGATTGAGCTATCGTCATCATCTGATATATAAGCGAAAATAAAACAAAAAGTAAATCAATATAGAAAGGTAGTTATGATTAGTGTCCTATTACGTAATCAAATTATAAATCCTAAACAAAATTAAATCTTATATGAGGTAAGAAGCAGTACACTTCTACAGTGAACGTCTATTCTCCTTAGAAACAACACCTAAGGTAAACACACTTTATATATACTTGGAATCATAGACATTCACCAGAAAAATGATAGTACTACAGTCTGATTTCCTTCAGGTTTCGAGCTTGTCAAAACCGATAAGCGACAGGGTGTGAGTGTACATAGTTTATTTAAGGCAACAGTATCTTTGTCGTAGAAAGTCAGAGTGCAATTATTCACTGACCAGATGTCTGATAATTATAAACAGTTTGGATAGAACTAAATTTCTTGTTTTCTTAAATGAACAAAATCTCATCTCTACTATTATGAAGCACTTCTCAGTCCATTTGAGGGCTTGTGGGAATTTATTGATTTCAAGTTGGTATTCATTACTGACAAACATCAGTTGGAGGAACATTGGAAACCTGGGAGACCTGAACAGCTGTTTCATCCTCCTATCGGACCATTCAGAAGTGCGCACCCATGACCCCATACACCAGGGATCGAGCCCAGGACCTCCAGATCCTATGCCAAGCACGTTACCATTCAGACAGTTCGTCAGAATACAATGGTCTATATTTTCACGTCCTGTCAGCTCACAACCACGCAACCTGAAGGTCCTCAGTTCTATCTCTGCTGAGGTGGGGTCATGGATGCACCCTGCTATAGAGTCCCATACTACGACGAAATTCATCTACACTACTCCCAGCTTTCCAATCTTTCTTCAATTGATGTCAATCCATGATGAATACCAACTTGAAAAACCACTAAATCCACCCACCCACCCCCACCCCCCACGAACACCCAAATTCAATTGACACAGTGCTCATCGAACACTCCCTTCAAGAGGTGATTCTTCAAGTTCTCATGAGAAGTCATCATTCATTCTCATGAACTGACAGAAGTTAGGGATATGGAGCATAGGATTCCGACCAAGTGTAGCTCCATGTTAACGTAGTGACCTACGAACCTGAAGGTTCTAGGTTCGATCTCTAGAGGATGGGGTCATGGGTGCGCACTGCTGAAGAATCGCACACTAGTGAGGTGAAACAACTCTCCAGTCCTCCCAGGTTTCCAATCTTCCTCCAACTCATATCAGTCCTTCATCGATACCAACTCGATTTCTCAGTCCTCTGTACACAGTGTCTCTATGTCATTAATCCTATGGTATTTTTACAACACAACAATCCCCTTTTATCAACATTGTCTACTTGTTTACATTAATCTTGTTATTACTGTGGACATTTTCATTTCTTTGTCTCTTATTCTATTGATGTCCACTTGAAGTGTGACAAGTTGAAGAGGGGACAACAACAACAGCAACAAAATGTGCTAAGTCCCTTATCTCTATCTGTTGGCTTTTTATCCGAACCTGCCGTTTCAATGGAGGCTTGTACTCCATCCGTGTAAAGTTAGTAAACACCAGTTGGAGAACCACTGGAGACGCGGAAGCACAGGACAGTTATTTTATCTGTGATGAACATCACCTTGAAGTCAAACCCGAAAACCTAAATTACTGTCTAGTGACCAATAATGATATGCTAAGAGATGGATTTCCTGAAAGTTCTATGGGACCGATTAAGTCAGAAGTGATGCAGATGCCCACTGATGATCGCAATACATCGTCAGTTGACAGAAGTAGGAAAATGTGGACCATAGTATTCTGACCTACTGGCTCAGTGGTAACGTGATCGCCGTGGAACTTAAAGTTCCTAGGCTAGACCCCTGGCGGAGTGTCGTGGGTTTGCGCACTCCTGAGGAATCTCACGTTAGGACGAAACAGTTATCCAATAATCCCAGGTTTTCAATAGTTGCGCAGCTGATTTCAGTCTCTTTAAAAAGCGGAATACACCCATTTGATCTTAGGAAAAAACAAGACTTAGTTTCAGCGAAGAAGCATTTTTCTTTTCGACGAATTCATTTACTACGCTGAACACTACCCAGCCTGGCTTACATCGGGAGGACGGAAATACATCTTCAGTTCAATAACAGAACACCTCGTGAATTCAGGATACTTAACTCCTTTCGAGGGCTCATTTAAAATTCTCTACAGGGTTCGATCAAACCAAAAAAAGGTACGTCCAACCTTTATCTTTGCCATGACCATCATAAAACCCCGTCTGCCACAGATTTATTTTGTGTCAGTCAATACATATGTATACCTTATTCGTTTTTCTACTGTCATAGATTTAACCTGCATTACGTAATTACAATCTTGTTTTCATGATCCTCTGTTTATTCTCATACTCTGTCATAGGTTTGTCCGGTATTACGTCCCTGAGCCATACAGAAGCACTGACTTGACGTTGGTGTTGAAAATCCACATCTTGCTCCACATGCTGAGTGGAGTGCAGAAGATCTCCACACTGGTTTCAGGTTAATGAACGCATGTCTTGCTGTCTTTCCGATTCTGACTTTGACATCCTCGTCTGTTCCGCCACCTGTAGTTGAAACAGTGCTGCCTAGATAAGTGAAGAGGTTACTTCCTTCAAGTTTCTCCCGTTCATGGTGACTGGAGTTTTTTGTTGTTAGTGGTGCGGTCTCTTCATCACTTCTGTCTTCTCTATATTCACTTGAAGTCCCGTCTTCGCTGCCCTGCCTCTTCTGTCAACTTGTTAGTTGTTGCCTGTAGATCTTCAAGTTTGTGTGACATCAGGCACAAGTCATCATTGGCGAAATCCAAGTCTTCTAGGTTCTTTTCCGTAGTCCAGTGTATCCCCCTCTTCTCGCTGCTCACAACCGATGCACAGTCAGGCACACTCGAGTGGAATCTAAATGGGAAACGATGAGTTGGGCGTCCGAGGTAAATGTGACATGGAGGAGATGGTGTGAGGATGAAATGAAAGCTTGTTGGCGGTGGTGAAGAGAGGTTTAAAAAGACTTCAGAGAAGAGATTGGAATGGAGGTGTGCTACTTACTGAAGCCTAATGTTCCACTAGTAACCCAAGGGAAAAAAATAGTAATTATTATTATTATTATTATTATTAGTCCCTTGGGTTCCTAGTGGAACATAGGGCTTCAGTAGCACGCCTCCAGTGACCTCTGTTCTCTGAGATCTTTTGAACCTGGTCCCACGACAGCCCACAACCTCTCATTTCCTCCTCGCACGACCTCCTCCATGTCACCCTCACCTTGGACGTCCAACTCGTCGCTTCCCATGGGGATTCCACTCGAGTGACTGGCCTGACGCGTGATGTCCTCCGTCGGCCTTCTCAGTGCATGGCCAACCATCTCCACTTCCTCCTGCATATTTGCTGCGTGATAGGTTCTTGGTTGGTTCGTTCCCAGAGTTCCTTAAGGGAAAAAAATAGTAATAATAACAGTAATAAATACTTACAGATTGAGGAGTTTCCACATTGTTAACAGTACTACTACTAGTTGTACTAGATTGTTGTGTATGTTTTCCAGATAATCTAGAATGTGCTAAAGCTGCAGCTGCATTAGCAGCAGATGCAGAAGCTGCTGCGACTAAAAGAGTTGTCTTACGAAAACGACGATCAAAGCACATATCATTCCATTCAATATTATTTGATGATACTGAATCATTGGATAGATTTGAAGAATGTAAATATATAGGTGATTTATTTACAGGAATATTTGAATTATTATTATTATTATTACTAGTTGGTAAAAGTGTTGAAAGAATAGGGTCTACAGACTTTAAAGAAGATTTAACAAATGGTAGATCAATTGATTGATTTGTTGTTGTTGTTGTTGTTTCATAGGAATCAGATTTATCTGAACTTGTAACAATAGATAAGTTTTCGTTTATCTTTTTAATTTCATGATCAGATTGTTTACTCGAAGAATGTAATGATAATTTTTGACTTTCTGATGAACTATGACTTCTATCACATTGACAAGATTCTAGTTGACATTTTTTACGTTTCTCTCTAAAAATATGAATACCATGAAAAAAGAATAAATAAATTATTAAGAAATTACAAAAAAAATAATATAGTATAATAGATAGAATTAAATATGATGAAGTAATCTCTTACACCTAGTTAGGTTGAGAAGCATCTCATTTCAATTACAGGCGATGATACAGGCGCATAGATGAGGATTTTTGAATATCGTCAACGATAAGCATTTATGTCTAATATATCGTACAAACTCAAAGATCTACAAGCGAAAATTAACAAGTTGACAGAAGAAGCAGTGAAGACGGGACTTCAAGTGATCATCGTAGAGAAGATGGAGGTGATAAAGATACCCAACCAACCAACAACAACAACAACAAGCATCAATCATTATCAACAGAAGAAATTTAAAGGAAGTAGGCAACATCGTTTCAGATGAGGATGTCATAGTAGCCAGGATCGAAAAGGTAGCAAGACAGGCATTCATTAACCTGAAACCAGTGTAGAGATCTTCTGTACTCACTACAAAATGTGAACAATATCCTAATTTTCAACACCAAGTCAGTCAAGTCAGTGCTTCTATGTGATGGTTCACAGACTTGCTGCGTTATGAAAGTCATTTCCAATAACATCAACAAAAAGCATCAGTCAGTAGGAACTAGAGAAACCTAAAGGAAGTAGTCTCTTTCACCTACACCTAGATAGGCAACATCGTTTCAACTACAGGCGGCACAGACACAGACGAGGTTGTCAAGACCAGGATCGAAAACACAGCATGACAGGCATTCATCAATCGGAAATCAGTGTGGAAATCTACTGCACTCACCACAATACGTGAACAACATCTCGATTTTCAACATCAAGTCACTGCATCTATATAGTTCAGAGACTTGGCGGTGTGTTATGAAAAACATTGGCAACAAACTACAGACATACGTGATCAACAGCTGCCACCTACGCTCACTCGATACTCACACTGAAGATCAGATGGCCAGAATAATAAGAATAAACAACAAGGAACTCTAGCTGTCAACGAATCATCTAAGAACCTATCGCCCAACAAGCATGCACAAGAAGATAGTAGAGATGGTATGGATTGGATTGGACATACACTGAGAATACGGTTTGGGGACATCACGCGTCAGGCCTGGCTAGGCGCACTCGAGTGGAATGTAAACGGGAAACGATGAGTTGGGCATCCGAGGCAAGGATGACATGGAGATGGTGTGAGGAAGAAATGAAAGGTTGTGGGCAGTCGTGGTGCCATCTTCAAAAGACTGCAGTGAACAGAGTGCACTGGAGACATGCTACTCAATGCCTACGTTCCACTAGGAACCGAAGGGGAAAAAAAATAATGCCATCCAGACCACCAGTTGACTGCCCTGTCAAATCTTAACTGAAGCGCTTATATATACAACAAAACCTTTATCAAAGGTTCATTTGTGTGTGTAGTTACCGAGTTCCAATGAACGTCTATCGACCAGATTTGCGGTGTGACCATTGAAGTATATGACACAACATTTGGATTCATTATGTGGGGAATAAATAGCCTTTGTCCTGGCTAACACTCATCAACAAGGCGTATCTAACCCCCTGAGGAAGCTGATGTTTCATGAATGATCTCAAAACGAAACGCAGTGAGTAACCTTGTCCAGTAGACAATGATCCACACCTATTGTGTGACGGTTATGATACTACCTGGCTACCAAAACCTTGTTACATGCAAAGGGACTCCAACCTGTGAATCGAATCCAGAGAGCTACAACTCCGCTGAATGATCTGAACCTGGATCAGTCTCGATAGTGAAGTCAGAGACTCAACCCCTAAGCTATTCAAGCGACAACTGTTCCTCTATAGGATTGGATTACTTATGTGCACTAACCGTTAGTGAGTAACTGATGTAACTGTCGATATCCTAGTGTTGTGCACTGAAAGAAGTCTATCAATGAAATCCGAAGTAATCGATTATTCACTTAGAGCATTCAATGATATATTGTGTGTAAGAGGTAATCCACTGTGAACGACTACAGTTGTGTACACCTCTACAAATCGATAGACAGTATAGTGGTCAGGTAACATCAGTCATCAGACTATCAGGTGTTTAACAACTTTAGGATTCAATGAGGTCTTGACAACACGTTTTGGTATTATGCAATCAATCATATCAAGATATCTGAAGCATATAACTACCTTTTATCGTTTCCGTCAACAGTTTCTCATATAAATTTTCCAATGGAAATGCCAAACAAGAAACAATGAAGTATTTACTAATTGAATACAACTTACCGTCTCTCAAATGACTCAATTAATCGTTTGTCCAATATATTTTTCTCTGGTTCCCATGTATTATGTCTGGAAAAGAGAATACACATAACTTGAGACAACATGTTTTCAAGTTGTTATTCATCGTAGACTGATATCGATTGGAGAAACAAAGAAAACCTGGGAGCATTGGACAGCTGTTTTGTCCCACTAGCATGGGACTCCTCAGCAGTGCACACCCAAGACCCCACCAGGGATCGAACACGCGACCTTCAGGTTCCGTGGGTTAGCATGTTACCACTGAGTCACTGGGTCAGAATCAAATGGTCCATGTTCCCAAGTTCTGTTAGCTCACGATATGTAGAGAAACAATATGTGAAAAGGTTGAGCATCCTTAACGATTTCATTGGCTCCCGTGTGCGTTACACACATCCTTAAATGCTGAATATGATAATATGCAATCAAAGCTGTTCACTTGAGAGTTTTATACTTCGACTACGTTGTACAAGTACCTGAGTTACTTCCCACTTTAAATGCATAAAAGTGAAATCAGTGTTGAATACTGATGACGATGGGCGTTAAAACTACGAAAAATGATGATAATACTCTGAATGAAGATAATTAGGAACGTATTCGGCAATCTTGTGCTCAGTCAGTCACATTTACTATGTGACAGCTAATGATAACTATTTGGTTGCTCAAAACCTTGCTGGGTGGAGTAGTGTACGGACTCGTGACCCATTTAGTAGGAAATCAACTGCCTAAATCAATGAGCCACAAGTGAAAGTCAAACTTCGAACTCAAATTACCACACTTCACAGTAGTACACAAACAACAGATGGGTAGAATAAGAGGAATATCAAAGTAGAGAAAGAAGTGTGAGAGAATATACAACTTGATGATGTCAACAAGTGAATACATCTGCGCCATCATGACCAATTTTCAGTCATATTACCAAGAATCTTCAACCACTGATTCCTATGGTCTCGGACACTCCACCCACTTAGTCTACATCTCCTAGCATGGCTCAGATCAATAGGCAGAAACTTCACCGACTGGTGTCACGTCTTGGACTGACCACTGACAACTTTCTTCTAACCGAATCCAACATCCCTCAGTATGATACGTCGAGCAAAACGACTAACTTTTGGTCATTATCACACTACTACCTTTCTAAAAGACACTTTAAAATTGAGTTATAATTTCTAAAAATAGGTTTGCACTGTACTGATTAACTACTAACTAGTACGTCACGGGTTCGAACCCCGAGCCAACCCATCCCATACATACATCCAAATCAACATAGGACCAGGTATTCCTCAGTAATGGTTCGATTTGCCACACCTCATATCAGTACATCAAGTAAAAAGGCAGTGAAGTGGAAGATGAAGGAAAGAAAATTCAGTCAGGAGAAATATAAAGTACCAAACGAGAGAGAGAAAGAATGAGAAAATGGTAAGATTCGGTACAGTAGTTAAGATGAGGACAATGTGTATGGGAATACATATGCGCCACTGACATCGATTCTGAGCCATATCACCTAGGGTCTCCAACCACTGGTTCCTCTTGTCCCGCCGACCCCAACCACCTAGTCTGCATCGTCCCACATGCCTCAAACCAACAGTCAACAATTTCATACATTGGTGCCATGTTTTCGTCTGGCCCCCTCGAGCCTTTTTCCAGCCTGGACCCACCTCAGCCAACATTGTGTGACAAGGCAATCGGTGACTAGGCATACGTAGTACGTGTCCCAACCATCTCAGTCGATGAAGGTTAACAACCGTGTCAACTGATTTACCTCTTCAACTCAAACTCTACACCTGACGTCTGCGTTACTCACGTGGTGACACCATGGGATACCGCTTATATTATGAAGGCAACGGTGATCAAACACCTGAAGTCAGCCTTCTCATGTCTTTCACCTTCAATGGCCATGTTTCACAGCCATACAGTAGAACAGAGCGGACTGCTGTGCAGTACGCGCGATCCTTCATAGACAATCGGATATCACGGCGGCGCCATAGGTGGCGTAAGTTGGCGAAAGCCAATTGAGCCTTTTGCATTCATACAGAGATTTCATCGACCACTGAGCCACTTCGAACCCACTGTAGAGGTTTAGGTAGCAAGGTAGCAGGAATAACCTTCACACAATTGCAGAGTCCATTTCGTTTCTTTCGTACTTGAGAATTATCTGTTACAAATAAGCACCTCTGAGATGTTTATTAACGTCCAGAAAAACTGAATCAGAGGAGCATATGACAGTTAGTAACTCATCATGAGTAAATAAAAAAGGGAATTATACAGTAGGCCTTAAACAGCACAAATACGGAGAAAAATATCTATACATAACCGGATTTGTGTAGGCAGATTATTTTGTACGACATTGGTACAAGTGATTGCTTCAAACATGTACTGGGCCAGCACTTATGATATGTTTACTGATGACAGCTAAGATAGTTCTTGAACGCTTGAATAGAAGGAGGTAGATGTCTTGTAGGCGGGGGTCCTAAACCACAACGAAGCATCTGTCTAGTGTTCCGATGTTTTCAATGGTTCGCCAATTGATATCAGTCCATGATGTTTTGAAACCGACCAATGCCCCCATACCTCCATTCGAATTATCGTCCAGTGTTCATAACTCACTGGTTTCAAGGTGGACTCCTCGAGGTTCTAAAGAAGCTGTGAGCTTAGCTCCAAGCAAGCGAAACGGTCGTTCGGTGCTTAGATTACCCTGACCTAGCTGGGGAAATTTACACATCAGTCTGATTGGTTTCTGACTACTCAAGTTGTTCAGTAGTAATATTAAATTGTGACCTGTTGGATCGACTTAGTGAAGTGTAAAGACAAATACTCGCCGATGACATCGAATGACCTCCAACTAACTTATATCACGGATTCACAGGGTTAAGAAAATATGAACTCGTGGACTACGACCGAGCAGATGAGCAAAACCCTAGAGAAACAGATCTTTCCATACACTTGCTAGAAAACGATTCATACACGTTTTCAGTACTCTCAAGTTGTCATTAGATATTATGCATCAGATACTGCTTTTCCCGCCCACATCAAGACAGTGTTTGCCTTGTGGAAGGTGTAGACGCAGAAGTGAAGGGATTTAAAACACTTTCAATTACTTTTAGGCACTTGAGAAGCGTCAGTAGAATAGAGAAGTTGTTATCGACTAAACTGCTGGTAGTAAACCATGTTTCTGGATGACCTCACCACTCGGTGATAAAACGCAGAGGTGATTTAAGTCGTGATAGGCCAGTTGCCTATTTATCTGATCAACAGTAAGATCTGTAGTAATTTAGTAGAAAAACTGTTGTGCTTGTCGGGAAATTTGTCATTTGAGGATTGATCTGGGGGGTATGATGCATCCCAGCTACAAAATAGTAACGATTGGTCGTATATGTGAATTTGGTATGGCCGCTTACAAGCGGAAGACACAATGCTTGGTTGTGAATGTACCCAAACAAAGAAAACAGCTAGTATCTTCACATGGCGTTCGACAACCATTCTATGTGCTGATACTTTGGATGACATCATTAATATAAAAGTTAAACGATAGGCAATACTGAGGCAGCCACACAGGAGCCCATAAGCTAGTAGTGGCCGGTCAATTTCGTTCAACCAACGACATAAAAACTGAACCCATCGCACAGGAAGTGGGTATAGCGAATCAGTGGCACAGTGGATAATGCTCTGGCATTTGGAGTGATCATGGGAACAGCATCGCTCACTAGAAGTCACGTACGTCCAGCTGACCAGTCCCAAAAGCGACGAAACGCGAGTCCTGCATTCCAGTGCTAGTCATTATCCATCATTACCATGTTCATGAGACTGTCTGCCATAGTTTCACAGACTAATAATATTTATACTGGATGACGGTGAAGTGCAACTACAACCAGCGACCTCCGAATTGCCAGCATGGTGCTCTACACGATCCAGCTGTTCTCTCTTTCACTAAACTATGCCTATTTCAAGTAATAGCGTCTATGAATTCAAACATTTTCTAACTTTTCTTTAAAAAAAACTTTGCTAAGACAGGCAAAATGGGTCACTTGATGATCTGATCGTAATTTTAGGACTATAGACACACCAGCTGTGTTAAATCCAAGGCCGTATACAGTTCATTTTTTGTAGGCTAGGCCGTAAGGTCAAATAAGCGGGGGTAGAAATCAGGCAAACCTGAAGGTCGAAATATAGATCAATGCATATATAATCAACCAATCAGAGTAAAGTATTGACCAGATAAACGTGGGCAGACATTTAAGTTTTCATTCTAGCTTATTTCGATACAAAACAAAATGTGAAAAATTCTACTGAGCGTAATTGAAGCTCAAAATCAAGGTATTTGGATGAAAAAAGTGAAAACAAGATTAAAATTTTCGAAAAATATAATAGTAATAAGGTTTGTATACCACTTACTCGTCAGACCAATTCTTCCATTTTACTAGATATTCAGTGCGATTCTGAAACAAAGGTCAAAACAGCTAGTCAATTAGAAAACATAAATTAAGTAAGCGTTTAAAATAAACTCTTAATCATTCAGAAGAAGCATTTGTATATTATTTATATGGAAATGCTTTTTCTTATCTTATCACTACAAAAAATTTTGGTAGTTATGATGCTATTTATATAGTAGATGTATTTACTCGCTGTAGAACACAAGTCGACCATTTCACAAACTTTACATTCATATAGTACTAACTTCATGTAAATGAAATCATGAATTCATAATAACGACACAGTGAATTAAAGTCTCAAGATCAGCTGATGCTGTTAGATTATCACTGGTCAGTAAGTTTTAACGAGGTTATGTTGAATGAGAACGCTACTATCTGGAAATGTATAGTATTAATAAGAAATAAGCTCTGATGAAGATGATGATTTCAGTAGACAATCTGCCATAATTGAAAAAGACCTGGATATATTCACTAAGCTATAAACCACTTTTACTGTCAGTGCTATAACCATCTTCAGTTACTTGAACTTCGTTTAAGTTGGTTTTGATAAACAAGGATGCTAATCAATGATATTTTTGAATAAGCCATAACTACAAAACACAATATACAAGAATAATTTATATCATTCCCAAAATTGTACCATTGTTTATGGTATCTATAAAGAGTATGGACAAAATTCTAATTGAGTTATAAACAATATAGTTAGTTGATAAAACAGAAATGAATAATGGTATCACTGATTTCAATGTTATCATCAATAGAATATTAGAATGGACATGGGAATAGTCTATCTGAAGAGTGTCATGATGAAGAACTGAGTTTTAAATCGATTTTTAGGCAACAAAAAAAAGTAGCGGATACGTTTCATTGGTGTTTAAACGTTTTAAGCTCTACGGTTCACAATTAATTCTATAAGTCATGTGATAAAAATCTATTGGTATTCATCAAGATGAATATAACATCTCATAAATATCCAGGAGTATTGAAGCCTCTGGTATATCAGTTGAATCTGTGAACAGAGGTCGAGAAGAATCGATTCCAATGGGGAATTTATTCATAAGCATAAACAACTATATTTTATGATAATAACATCAAAGGGGGAGATAATATATATACTATCTATACCTCGAAGAGAAATGATAGGGTACTTACCCCACGTATTCGTTTACCAACTAAGTGTTCAACTCGATAAACACCAGAGGTTCGTGAACGACCTTTATGCATAATTATCCAGTTATATTTTAATGTATATTAATCCAATGAAATGAGTATCGATAACTTTTTAATCAAAGCATAGATTGTGTTTATCTTTTTTTTTCTCTATTTAAAAAGTTCTGATATCAAATAAAAAATATACAAGTAAATCCAAATAGATGCTTATTGTTGTGTGTTTAAATTCCAAATTGAATAGATCCGACTAGTTGTTGTGTTCTCTAGCGTCTTGTCTTTATTAATGATGATAACAATGAGAATATCTCTCTGACCTAACATCAAATATTCCTTCCCCCTATCACCAGTAGAATTTCTTCTCTACCCCCTTTGTAATTAGTAAAATTCAACCATTCACCAGTTAGTGCGTTAAATCCTTTATAAATCTCGGGGTCAATAAACAACCAATAGAAAAAAAATACCAAGGGAACCTTGACATATTTCGATGTTCAATGCATAGTATACACTAGCCAATCATATCATTGCTTAGATTTGTGTGTTGTTTATGGTCTCAGTTTATGCTTATACTTCATGTGGTAGTAGTAGTTACCAAGACTATAGATTGGCTAGACAGGCCTAAAAAATCCTCCAATAGCATTTCATCGGTTGTCCTTACTGCTATTGCTTTTTCTTGGGTGGTGGAGGTGGTTAGTAGGGGGTGTAGTTATTTCATTCATTATTGATTGACCATTATCTTCCGCTTGTTTTCTACTTTTGATGTATTGTTTTCATGTGTATATATAGGCATAGTACGTGAAAGCTTAAGCTTAAGTCACTGTAAGTACTATCAGTGTTTCAAAGTGAGACATAAAGTCATCCACCTTGAATTATTGAATATTGAAAACTGGTTGAAGTTTGTGCAAGAGGTTTAATAAGATTCACTTGATATGGGAACATTTCATACTGATCGTTTGCCAAGGTTAAGATGACCCAACAACCACTGAAACAACTAGGTTATTGAGGTGGTGGTTAAATAGTTTTTGTTAAGATAGACAAACCTAAGTTGTTCCCATGGGGACTCTGGAAAACACTGAGTTGATGTAATCCGAGGCAAGTACCACTGTGGGGTAGATGAGAACTATTCAGTGTAAGTCATATTATCACTGGTATACAGTTGTGAATGTAACTATTCATCTTTTTTCGATGAAAACTAAACACTTCTTAGGGTAAACACGTTTCAATGGTCAGTTTGTCGGGGTTTGTTGAAGACTTGAGTTCCCTGGACAGTTGCTTTTATTTAATCCTAGTTTGGCAGTGCTTAACACTGTACACCTACAATGCCGTGAAATATTTTTGTCCAGGACCGTTATGTTTCACAGCAAGTGGGTCCAAATTCATTGGTTCACATTTACGTTTATCATTTTATTATTTATTTGTCCTTTGGGTTCCTAGTGGACACAGGTCTTCAGTAGCACGTCTCTTAACCTGGCTCCACGACTGCCAATCAACTTTCATTTCTTCCTCACATGATCTCCTCCATGTCATCCTCGTACGCCCAAATAGTCGTTTCCCCTTTGGAGTCCATTCGAGGGCATTGCACGTGATTTCCCCAGTTGGCCTTCTCAGTGCATCCCCAATCCATCTCCACTCTCTCTGCATATTTGTTGGGTGGTGGGTTATTGGTTGGTTGGTTCACTGCCAGCCAGCCAGTCAGCCAGAGTTCCTTCTTGCTTATTCTTATTATTCTGGCCATCTGATCTTCAGTGTCAGTGTCGAGTGAGCGTAGGCGGTAGCTGTTGATGATGTATGATGTGTGTAGTTTGTTGGAAATGCTTTTCGTAAGGCGCCGCCAAGTTTCTGAACCATCACATAGAAACACTGACTTACTTGACTGACTAACTGACTGACTGATTGAGTGTTTAAAATTTGGATGTTGTTCACACTTTATGCTGAGTGCAGCAGATCTCCACATTTACGTGCTCCTGTCAATTCACAATATAACCCTACCATCATCCAATATCATCGTTCTCTTTGTTCTATGACTTAATTACTACCTTCTGACTAGAAGCAGAATGTTATCCAAGGGATTTTTCATGTTAACTTGGAAATGTCTCCGAGTTTTTAAGTAGTTTCTTATATGGTGCATTTCTCTCGGTAATTAACAGTGGGATCCAGGATGCGTGTTTCGTCTTCAGGCTTTTCATCACGTTTCAAGGTATTGTTCATCATGAATTACCTGGTCATCCAAACCGCTTTCAAGGACGGATACTGCTCAATGGGATTGGACATTGGTCACATGATATAATGAATTGGCAGAAGTAGGCAAACGCTTGGTACTGGTTTGCAACCCAATGACTGAATAGAAACATGTTCACTGTGTGAATTGACAATCCTAGCGTCAATCTTTTGCATGGTGGTCGGTGTGCATTTCCAATACTAGTGGAATGAAACAGCTGTCCAGTGCTTTCAGATTTTCAGTGCTTCTTCAAGTGATTTGAATTCATGATAAAACCTAACATGAAACCCGTTGACTCCGATAAATCTATCAATCGCCAACTGATACTACTTTAGACTTTTGTGAGGTGATCATTTTCCATCGAGGTTAACAGATATGCCTTGATGATAAATAGGACTAAGTATAGTAATGATGGGCAGTGGCTAGCAATGAAATCCAGGATGCGCATTTCGTCCTATTTGAGACTATACATAGTTAAAAGACAGGCAGTATCGAGGCATCCGCACAGGAGCCCATATGCCAACAGAGTTGGTATTCGGTTCAATCAACGACGGTGTCATACAAGCGATAACACTGAATACGAATAAGCTTAAAATTTCACTACGATTGCATCATTGTGTACAATCTACTGACTTGTAAATGTGAACGATAGAAATCGATTAACACTGATGACAAGCTGGACAACATGAAATCGATTACATTCCAATGATCAGTCATTACAGTTTATTCCTCTTCATTCGTCAGATCAACATTTAATAAAATGGGAACAGCCATCTTTATTGGTTACTGTGAATTGAAACCTTGGCAATATCTGTAGATTAGTAATAATGGGTTTTAATTGTGATATCTAGCAGCAGGATGCATGATACGTATTTCGTCCTAATTGAAACTCGTCAGCTGATGCCAAGGTATTATCCACAAGGCTACTGACTGATGATAGAAACCTGTACAGAAGACTATGTACCAAGAAAGATTGATTGTTTCCGTTTAAAATAACAATCAATAGGAAATTACCATGACTAAAGAATAAAAACTGATACCTGTTGCGTAAGAAAAGGTGATTCTTGTAACTCACTGGCTAACCGCTTGAAACGATGAATATTGGGTTCAAATATCAGTGGGAATATTATTACTTACTGTTTGAAGGCAGGTAAATCTAACTGATGAGTTCCAAATGGGATGAAACGTGAGTAGGAATGAGATGTCCAAATTTCTAAAGGGTTAGTTCAGTGATTTTGTCATTTCTCCTACCGGAGAGAAACAGTAAAGGAAAATATAAATAAACTAATAGGAATCATACGTTGGATATAACCTTCATGCCTGGAATCATACTGCAACAACAAACCAATCAATTTACAAGAAGATATCTTCTGGACAACAGTCGACTACACACAAATGACAAGAGAGCAGATAAAGATAAATTACGAAACGGTATACTCAACAACTGGCTCTAAAGATCGCCCTACCAACTGCTGAAATAACCAATCACGTTTCCGTATTTCAACTGGCAAGATTGCTCTGTTGATAAAATAAAGAAACCCAATTACCTATCTCACCGGTTATCACGGTGATCTTTAAAGTCACTCATACTCAACACTTACTAGTAAACAGGTCAAACAAGGCTTAATTCTTGAGGTCCTGAATTTCTGAGTAAATTAAAATTATTTATTTACACAGTAATGGATACTGTTTACAATCGCTCCAATGATGAATGATTTCAAAGGCCACCTTGACAACTAACAAAATAACCAATCCTATTTTGGTACTTCATTTGTGAAGGTAATTTTCCACAAAATAGAGAAACGTAATTGACTAACTCAACAGTTGTTCGACTATCGTTTAAAGTCACTCGTTAATGATGACTGAATTTCAGTCGGCTTGGTAACTCAACCTCCACTGACGACTATATGGTTGGTGAGTTAGGAGTCGAGACAACTTATCAATGAATTGTGAATTGGGTAGTTTCAGTCTGAAAAAGTCCAGAGAGTGTGATCAAGGTTACAACAAATACAACTTGCTGATGAGTACCAGTATGTACGAAACAGATATCGAACATGACCACACATCGACTGCCTGCTAACATGTAAACACGCTGACACTAACAGTGTCTACAACCAACCAACCAAAACGACTCAGTTGTGGGTGTCATATTTGTTAAGCAGTGACATGATTTGGCGAACCATTGAAAAGCTGGGAAAACTGCCTAGCTGTTTCATTTTAGTAAGGGACTCATTGGCAGTGTACTGTTTTCTGTACGTCCTACATCTTTTGATTACTGCCAGAGTGGAATGTACTCAGCAGTCAAGTGAATGTGATCATCCTTCTTCCTCATGTTTGTCAGTTATATTCCAACAGGCACAAGTGCAACTGAAGTCTGAACATAGACAAGTGTATACGTGACATTGATCACCAGACAAGGCAACTACACATCAACGATGGGTAGTGGCCAACAGTGGAATGGAGGACTTGCATTTCGTTCTATTTGGGTTCATCAGCTGGATGTACCTAACTCTCAGTGAGGGATGCTGTCTCCACCAGGACTTCAACCTGGGGCCGGTGACTTCAACCACCAGAATGTTATCCAGTAGGCCATCGTGAAATGGATTTCGCAAAATACTAATGAATGAATGTCAAATGTGAGGCGGATGCCTACCAATGAAATTTGATGAATGTCATTCCGTATCACGTGTTGGCAGAAAGAAGAAAATATGCACCATTGGACTTCAGTCCAGTGATTGCATGATAACGCATTCATCATGAGACCAGACAGTACTTGGCTCTATCCTTCAAATGGTCATTGTTTCGCAGCATTGAAGATTCCCATACTCTAGAACAGAAGGGCTATCCAGTCTTCTTACTTTGAAATAAATCATAGTCCAAAAAACCAACAAATAAACAAGCACCATGATGTAATTAAACTGTAGTACAATTTGCTTGATAGTAGTAGCAGTGTTTCGTCCTATTTATGACTCGTCAGTTGAGTGTATCTAAATTTTAGTCAATGAGACTCGAATCCAGCATACATCACCTCAAACTTCAGAAGGTTATCCACTAGGTTGACCGGCAGTGATAACCACCTGTTAAGCAGCAGGAATTTGTTATTATGATTCATTGATACTTGTAATTTTACACTGATTGTTATGTTGAAGTGAAATAGTCGATCTCTTCTGACATATGAGCTCCCTGATGAACAGATACCTCAACCGTACCGCTAACAGTCCTTATTTATTGATTATTATAAATTGAAAATATCCTCCTGATTAAAAAACCAAACATATCTAATAAGATGAAGAATTTGATCGATATATTGGTAACCAAGATACACTTGGTAGTTATTCAATTCTAAATGATGTTGATTGGTTGCTGTATGAATACTGTTTCGATGTTACCCAGTGACTTCAGAGTTCACCCCACCCCCAAATTATTATTTCTCCTTTGGGTTCCTAGTGCCAAATAGGTCTTCAGTAGCACGTCGTCATATCACTCTCTTCTCTGCTGGCTTTCCTCAACCTGGCTCCACCACTGCCAACAACCTTCCATTTCTTCTTCACATCATCTCCTCCATATCATACTCATCTCGGACACCAGACTCGTCGTTTCCCATTTCGGTTCCACTCGACAGCCTGACCTGGAGTAATGTATGATGTCTCCAAATGGTCTCTTCATTATATGCCCAATCCATATCCACTCTCTCTGCATATTTGTTGGGTGATGGGTTATTGGTTGGTTGGTTCACTGCCAGCCAGCCAGTCAGCCAGAGTTCCTTCTTGCTTATTCTTATTATTCTGGCCATCTGATCTTCAGTGTCAGTGTCGAGTGAGCGTAGGCGGTAGCTGTTGATGATGTATGATGTGTGTAGTTTGTTGGAAATGCTTTTTGTAAGGCGCCGCCAAGTTTCTGAACCATCACATAGAAACACTGACTTACTTGACTGACTAACTGACTGACTGATTGAGTGTTTAAAATTTGGATGTTGTTCACACTTTATGCTGAGTGCAGCAGATCTCCGCACTGACTTCAGATTATTGAAGGGACGTCTGTCTTGCTGCCTTTCCGATGCTGGCTCTGGCATCATCATCTTTGCCGCTACTACTTGTAGTTGAAACGAGGCTGCCTGTCTAGGTAGGTAGGTAAAGGAGACTACTTTCTTTTGATTTCTCCTGTTCTTGGTGATTAGTGCTTGTTGTTGTCGTTGTTGGTTGGGTGTCTTCATCACCTCTACCTCTGTCTTCTCTACATTCACCTGAAGCAAGTCCCGTCTTCCTTCGTTGCCTCGCCTCTTTTACCAACTTGTTAGTTTTCGTCTATACATCTTCGAGTTTGTGCGACAAAAGACGTTAGACGTAAATCATCATCGTTGGCAAAATCCAGATCTTCTTCTAGGGTCTTTTCATCACATCGGTGAGACAGCATAAGACCATCTCCTCCCAGTTGTCTGTTGCATGATCCAGTGGAGTCGAGTCGATCAAAATCAGAAAGATGATCGGTGATATTCGGCGATAACCTTGTCTTTTCTAACCGCTGCCTGTCTTCACTTTGAAGGCATCAGTGAGCTGAGGTTTCCATTATGAATCGCTTGGCATGTAGCATCATATAGCATATAGCTACTGTTGAATGAGGTTGATAGAGTTTTGTGGCACTAAAACCGTGGTGTTGAATCAGCTGCCTGCCAAATCACTTCTTAGTCGATGCCATCGAAGGCCTTTTCAAAGTCGATGAGGTTGAGTTGACTGCCATTCTATGCTCTGTTCTATGATGATGCGTAGCGTTGCGTTGCGTTGCAATTTTATTCGCACATGATTTGTTTTTCCTGAAACCAGTCAGCCAGCCTGTTCCGGTCGTAATTTTGAATCCAGAACATTTTTTAGTCTCCAGGATGATGTGGTATAATATTTTGCTTGATGTAAACAGGAGCATTATTCGGTGCCAGTTCTTGCAATGACTTAGGTCATCCTTCTTTTGGAGTTTGATAGGGTAGCCCTTCTTCCAGTCAATCAGCAGGTACATTTCCTTCCTTCCAGACCTTCTGCAATAGTGGTGTGAGCATGCCGGCTGTTGTCTTTGCGTCTATCCCACCCCTACCCCCGAAACTCGAGACTATTTGATGCTTACCATTAGTGACTTACTTCGATGTACATTTTCTCAAATTCTATGAATAATCAGCTGAAACTTTTAAGATCAGTCAACTCATATGGTAGGTAAATTATATAAGGGGTAATTCTAGTGGCTACCTTAACAACTGTTGAGGTAAACAATTACGTTTCTTTGTTTTATGAATAATCACTTTCCCCTGCAATAATATCAAAACTTGATTGGTTGTTGAAACAGTTGCTAGGGTGGCCTTTAGAATCACTCGTTATATAACGAATTGTTATGAGTTGAACAATTTGTAAGCATATGCCTAGATGCAACAAATCGATAAATCTTTCAACTGACCAACCTATTTAGTTCGTTACTGTTAGTAATTTCAGAAGTTGTCAGTTGATTTAGCCTTTCTGTTCCAATCAACAAGAGAAAATCATGTCGGTGACTAGTAGTGGAATCCAGGATGTGTGTTTCGCCCTGTTTCGGACTCGTCAGCTGGATGTACTTGCATCCCGCTGAGACTCGAACCTAGCACCCATCACTTCAAACGCCTAGGCGTTATCCACTGAGCCATTGGGACACGTTAACCGCCTCTTGTACTACGCTTTAGTCATCAGTACTGGATTCGAGTCTCAGTGGGAACAACATCACTCACTGAGATGTAGACACATCCAGTTGAAAAGTCCCAAGTAAGACGAAACGCATGTCCTGGATTCCGCTGTTTGTCGTGAATATAGATATAACATCGTGAATATTCGTGATTACCGAGGGATCTATATAGGAGCCTACCTGCCAACAACAGAAGTCAAGCAATTCGACCGTGTATAACAACGGGAAATTACAGGTATCATAATCAGAGAAAATCAGTTAATGCTAGAAAAGTTGTTTGTTTAACTATGATCGTCATTTTAATTGGTTGGAGGGAATCTTCAGGAAGCCCTAGTTGGCGTAGGTTTTGTGCTTGTTGGCACTTATCAGCAAGGCATATCTGTTACCTCGAGGGAATTGATGTCCCCTCTGAGATTGGAACCAGCGTCAATCAGTGTTGCAGCCAGTGATGTGTACCACTGAGCTAATCGAACTGCAAATGATCTCCATAGGACTGGGTTAGATACACTAACTCCTAGATCGAAACTCATCATATTCACGAGAATAAGATATGTACAGAAGAAGTCATTCAATTAAAGTTTTCCGTATGGCCTTTGCCAAATTGCGTCATCTATAACGCTGACTGGTGAGATATCCAACTGTTCGATCATAAATATCTTCATGGTATTGTTCATGTTTGATGGAATCACTGTGTGAGCAATGTTGAGGTGAAGCGAAGGGTACTAGACAATATAGGCGTGTCGATTGATGAGGCTTTGAACTTTCATCGATTGAAGTTGCGTAAACCGAATCACTGCCTACCTTGACATTTAATGTTAAGGGAAGTTGGATTCTGTTGGAAAAAGATTCAGGGTGGTCAGTCAAAGAATTGATTGCGGTTGATGAAGTCGCTGACTGTTGATTCGAACCGTGAGATATGGACTGCCTGGTTCAGTCAGGTCCGCGATACAATACGAATCAGTGGTTGAGGACTCTAAGTGACATGGCTGAAAATTAGTCACAATGACGCAGATGTATTCACTCCTCGACATCTAAAGCTTGAATATTTGTGCTAACCGTCAGCCTCCAATTTTTTATTCTCTTACACAACTTTGTTTACTTTTATATCACTTATATTCTATCCATTTGTTCTTGTGACCGATTTCCAGTTATATCATCAAAAAGGCAGCCTACAGTTTATTACATAGCTCAGAATAACAATCAGAGACTGTATAGACTATTACTACACATACTTCTTTCAACCCCTCTAGCTATCTTCCAATCCGATTCTATTTCAGCAAATATTGCACATTGAGGCAGGCAATGACTGAACTTTTGCTACACGGATCACCTCATGCGTCGAAGGATCCCGACAGCATCACCTAACTTGCCTTATTTGCTTAGTATCCTACACCTAACCTCTCCATTAATGACAAATTGTTTCCACTGTAGGTGAGCAAGCTCATCTGGGGGGTCAAAAAATTGTTAATCTCTTGATTCATCTCTTCTACTTTCAATCTCTGTATCTCATCCCCCCCCCCACTCAACCCCTCGTGATAGAATAATGCAAACTATCGCACAAATATATTAGAAAGCATATATATTTTTTATTCATATACTTGTAATTCTCCGTTGTTTCATTGGATCAAATTGTTCGACCTCTATTGACGTATGGGCTCCTATGCGGAAACCTCGATATTGCCTGAATGTTATTTATGTTAATTTACTTGGTTGTGGCTAACAGAGGAATCCAGGAGGCACGTTTCATCCTTAATGGGGTACTCGTCAGCTGGATGTACTTGCACTCCAGCGGGGAGTGATATTGTCCCTACTGAGACTCGAACCTCGTACCTATCGCTTCAAACGTCGAGGTGTAATCCACTATGCCATGGAGATCCACCAATTTGATCCAGTGAAACAATGGGGAATTACAAGTATCTTAATAAATAGTAATAACTATTTTACTACCCGTTGTACAAGAAGCTGGCTACTTTTCCTCCGTGGTATACTGGATAACGCCTCCACATTTGGAATGATAGGTACGAAGTTCGAGTCCCGGTGGGAAAAACATCACTTCGCACTGGAGTGCTGGTACATCCAGATGACGAGCCGCGTACCGAACGAAACGCGCGTCCTGGATTCTTCTGTTAGCCACAACCAACTGAATTACCATATATTCTTTATTAAAATTTATGTTGCTCAGTTGAAATATATTATTGACTTTCACAAATTTCTTGTTAATAATCTCTGGATGATAAGATTATTATTTAGTTTGTAACGGTTAATTAATAAACGATTTTGTGGGTTTTTTTCAGGTAGTTGAAAACTTTTCATACTTTTTCTCAATCATTCATCTATAATTTCCATGAATCAATTGTATACATCTAATTGTCTACTTTGTGTGTATGTGAACTGTACAGCTGTTTCGACCCACTAGTATGCGACTCCCCAACAATGCGCACCCATGACTCCACCCTTCCAAGGACCGAACCCAGGACCTTCAGCTCCCGTGGCCAGTACGTTACCATTGAGCCACACTAGGTTGGATTCCAGTAGTCCATATTTCCAGTTTTTGTCAGTTCACGACATAGTGCGACCATTACCCAATGTCACCGCTGAATAGTTGTCCTCACGTCTATCCCACCGGTCCCGACCTTTCATTAGAACTTCAGGAATCACCTCTTGAAGGTAGTCACTAATGAGTACTGGATCAATTGAATTTGGGGATTTGTGGGGATTTAGTGACTTTTCAAGTTGATATTTATCATGGTCGCTCAATGTCACAAACTGACAAAATTTGGAAATATGGGCATTGGATACTGACCCCGCTGCTCAATGGTAACATGCTGGCCAGAGAACATGAAAGTGCTGGAGTCGATTTCTGGGAGAGTGGGGTCATGGATGAGCATTGCTGAGAAGTTTTTTCAACAGGACAAAACAGCTGTCCAGTGCTCCTAGGTTTCCAATGTTCCTCGAACTGATGTCAGTCCATGATGAATACCAACTTGGAAAATCACTAAATCCCCACAAACTCCCAAATTCTATCGATTTTTAGCGTACATATTTCAGTAATGAGGAGGTGTATCTAAGATCATTATTATTCATCTGATACACTATCTGTAGAATATAAACTTAACTGATGAAACAACCTACGCCTACCTCAACGTTCCAAGTCTAGAATGAGTCCAAACAATACTAAAAAGTGGTCAGAGCAGTTGTTTTATTTTATTGTCCCTTGGGTTCCTGATGGAACATAGGGCCTCACTAGCACGTCTCCAGTGAACTCTGTTCTCTGAAATCTTTTGGACCTGGCTCCACAACAGCCCACAAGCTCTCATTTCCTCCTCGCATGATCTCCTCCATGTCATCCTCACCTCACACGCCCAACTCGTTGCTTCCCGTCGGGGTTCCACTCCACGGCCTGGCCTGGCCTGACATGTGATGTCCCCAATCGGCCTTCTCAGTGTATGCCCAATCCAATCCATTCTATCTCCACTTCCTTCCAGTGCATATTTTTTGGGTGATATGTTCTTGGTTGGTTCGTTGACAGCCAGCCAGAGTTCCTTGTTGCTTATTCTTTCTGGCCATCTGATTGCCATCTTCAGTATCCAGTCAGCATAGGCCGTTGTTGATGAATGTCTGTAGTTTGTTGGAAATGCTTTTAGTAACGTGCCAAGTCTCTGAGCCATACAGAGGCATGGACTTGACTGACTTGGTGTTGAAAATCTGAATCTTGTTCCACATGCTGAGTGCAGAAGATCTCCACACTGGTTTCAGGTTAATGAACGCCTATCTGGCTTTTCCAATCCTGACTTTGACGTCCTCGTCTGTGCCGTCTGTAGTTGAAACAGTGCTGCCTATATAGGTGAAGGAGGTTACTTCCTTTAAGTTTCTCCCGTTGACAGTGATTGGAGTTTGTTGTTGTTGGTGCGGTATCTTCATCACTTCTGTCTTCTCTATATTCACTTGAAGTCCCATCTTCCTAGGCTGCCCTGCCCTGCCTCTTCTGTCAACTTGTTAATTTTCGCCTGTAGATCTTCACGTTTGTGTGACATTAGACATAAGTCATCGACGAAATCTAAGTCTTCTAGATTCTTTTCTGTGGTCCAGCCGGTGTATCTCCCTCTTCTCGCTCCTCACTGTTTGTTGCATGATCCAGTCTAGTGGACCATAATCAGGAATATCATGGGTTATAGTAGACAGCCTTGTCTTACTCCTTCCTGTCTTGACTTCAAAGGCATCACTGAGCTGAATTTCCCGTTGTGAATTACCTGGCATGTGGCGTCATCTAGTTGTTGAATGAGATTGATAAAGGTTTGTGGTATTCCATAGTGTTGAAGCAACTGTCAGATCCATTACTAATATATCCTTCAAATACAGGCAATATCTAGGCATCCACGCATCCGTATATGCCAATAGGGACTGATCAATTCGGTCCACTCAATGATGGGATGATACAAGGAACAAGTGTCGGGAGGTTGTACATTTGACTGATAAACAGTATAAAGCTGAAGTAATCTAATTACAAAATACATTGTATCATTCAATGATACTGACTTGTGAAAGCTTTCAAAGTGACACACTAGTACTCGGCTGCTTTCTCCTACCTTTAATTTATCTACTTTTTTTTTAGTTGCAAATAGTGTCAGCGTATAATCTGTTGCAAATTTAAAACGAAGGGCTAATCACCTTGATGAATTTATTACCAATTCACATCTACATTATGATATCAAGCCTCTTAGCTTAATGATGGCTGTGTCCAACTGTTCATCTTACCCAGAAGTAATACCTTCTGGAGGTATGCTACCAAATCATGTATTCTTTGTTTACTCATTTATATTTATTGGTCTTCTCCTGAACAAATGATATTTATGGTTGTTTAGTTCAAACAAAATAAGCATCTTCTCATCCACCCACTCCCGGGCCTGGCAATCTCTCCCGTTTTCGTATTCTACAATAAATAAATAAAGGAAGAATAGGAAACATACATGACGTAGGATGGTTTAAACAAGACAGGATGGTCAATCTTCAACTGACTTACAGATTTCATGATCCACAAAGACATTTCTTACAGCTCAGTAGTTTTTCTCAACTACCTTAACTATGAGATTAACAGAGTTTCCGTTGCATATATCCAATCTATGCAAGTCATTCAGTCAAATTCAGGTGATGAACAATAATTCGGCTCTATGAGCTGAATTTGTCTAGGTACACGAGTGAAATAACCTTTCCATGTTTGGATTACTATGATCATTTGGCTGGGGTGAAACCTACAGATCACCCTGAATAGTTTCTAACTACTCAAATCGTTCGGTAGTATACTTTGTTCTCGAATAAGGACTAGGATTCTGAAAGCAATTGAGCATGATAGCTTTCAGTAACCTTTAGTAGTAGTTATGTAATACACGCTAAAATTGGACTGGGAACAGGGTTTTCTGAGAACTGATACGATACTACTTTTTTAGAAAAAAGGCACACGACACAATCGACTTGTATTGTTCTTTGCATGATATTGTCGTGTAGTGATGAGAAATGCATTTAAAGTTGATAGATATACTTTTGTATATGACAGTTTCATCAGCTGATCAGTTGACTATTCTTATAGAAGTCACCTAGAGAGAGGGGGTGAGAGTCCTTTACGGGGAGTTAAGTTTCGAGAAAACCTTGTTCAATAGGTTGGTCTGTAAAGAGGCAGATTTTTCAAATGAATAAAAGTTTATATGGGATTTTATTTATTCCAAGGTGGTGTTCACTAGGGACTGAGATTGTAGAGTTGGGGAATGCTTGAAAATCTAAGCGCATTGGATAGCTGTTTTGTACGAGTCTGTAACCGTGATCTATATGACAACCACCTACTATGTTCTAGACGTCTGAGAGTCGTCTCGGCTGTCAGTAAAGTAAACGTCAACGCCAATAATCACAAAATTTATTCAATGTAGAAATAAGGTAATCACACTGACATCGATCGTTCTGTCCATATGTGTAATGGAATAATAACAGAATTGATGAGATAAACGCTTTCTAAACGGTAACTGTTGGCAACTAAGATAATGCCAAGACGTTTGTAGGTGTTCAACACTCCAAGAAGTGATATTAAAATTCCTTTCACTATGAATATTATCTTGAGATGATTTTTCAGTCAGGTGATTTGTAATGAATTCATTTATTTCACTGAGTATCATTTAGAGTAATGAAATGTAATTTCTGATTAGCTAAGAAGTATTCCCAATTGTTTACAGAACTAGTCATTGAGGTGACTGATAGCTTATAGAGTTACCTTAAGGTGATAGGACAGAATTTGATACATCACTACTGGCTATATAGTCTCGTATGTGGATACTTCAATACTGCTAGTAACTTGAATTTAATAGCAATAAAATAATCCAATATACATGTTTCGTTCTATTTAGCACTCTTCAGTTGAATGTACATACCCCACAGTGAATGATATTATTCCCACTGAGACAGTAGCCCCTTCGCCCTCCCCCCTCTCTAAGTATTGATAGGTTGAAAACATGGGAAGATATTGAGCTATGGATATTACCTTATTGACTTACTGAAATAACTTTAAAAGCCAACCTAGTAACTACAGAAATAATCAACTCACTTTCTTTATTCTTACCAATAAAAAAGATTTTCTCAGTCAAATCAAAAGAATCTAATTGACTTTTTTCAGTATTTACTAGGATGACCTTTAAAATCACTTATTTTGTACAGCCTACAGTATTTATAATAGTATGGCATATACACTGAAGTAGCGCCTTCAAGGGAAATCCGGAGAGAATATAGTCTCTCTATTGATTAACTCTCTGGGCAGAGAAACTTATTTTATTGGAGGCAGCCTGTTTCAAGCTCAACCACAAGAAGGTTGGAATATTTCATTGATACTGTTTTTAATTTCACACAATATACGGCAGTTTTATTCTCATCAGTAGTAATTATGTCTTTAATCGTGGAAATGGAATGGAAGTTGTTGTTGTTGTTGGTGGTGGTGGTAGTGATTAGCGCATTTCAACTCATCATTGTGTGACGTAATCACACTTTCCATACTCTTAATGTTCTCCAAAATGAAGAAACAATTTTTTCTCTTCTTGACGTGTGTTAACCAACTCAAATATTTGAAAAGATTATCTCATTGACTCAAGAATTCCTTCTGCTTTCAATTTATACTGTAGTAACGGAGATAAATTTGAAAATCTGATAGTTTTTTCTGTCTGTTTTTTCTCTCACAGACCATGATAATAATCAGTTGGACGGCGATCACCTATTAATGATCAATGGCACCAACCAAATGGTCAACCGAATAAAAACAAGAGAGATTATGAAACCAGTATCAAAAGGTAATTGAATTCAATATTGTTTAACTGAGGTTGTGAACCTTTATTGATTAAGATGGCTTGAATATATACTTTGCATGCCAAGCGACTACTTATCTCGACGTGTGATGCCAGGGAAAGTTGGATTCGGTGGGAAGAGTTTTCAAAGTGGTCAGATCAAGGCCTGGCATCGACCGACGAATTCCTTCACTGTTGTCCTGAATTGTGCTAGGAGATGTAGACTGCCTGGTAGTGGTCCTTGAGACGAAATGAATCAGTGATTGAGGATTCTTAGTGATATGGCTTGAAATCAGTCAGGATGGTGCAGATGTATTCATTCCTTGACATCTAAATCTTCAATATCCACAATAACCATTATCTTCAAATTCTCTCACACAACTTTGTCTACTTTGATATCAGTAGTGTTCTTTGTGTACTGTTGTGAAGTGTGGCAACTTGATTTTCTGATTCTGTCTTATTTTATTAATTAAACTATATGAGGTAAATGGTTTAACAAGGTGGTGTTATTGTTACTGGATGATAATTGAGGGTGATAGGATTCAAACCAGCAGGGTCTCGGTTTATGGTCCAACACTATATCAACCTATCTACATGACCCAGCTGTTAAATAAGATACTTAATAGTCGGGGCTCGAACCACAAACACTTAAGTTATCAGCTGCACATTGTACTGTTAATCAACTTTGTATAAAATCCAACTGTTGATCAAATCTCAGTTTCACTTCATTTGCTATGATTTCGACCTGAAAGTCATCCTGTAGTTGAAGCCTATGGTTCGAATCCCGTTCACATCCAAGTGAACGCCCAACTTCAGGTTTCATTCGTATTATAAAAAGACATTATTTGGTAAAGTAAGTCTTTTTTAGACACTGCACCAATGTGATATAACATACAATGGTATTGTATTGTCTAATGAAGTATACTTCAGAGACTAGTGAACCATATGATGTTTATGCCATGAAGATGGTTGAAGTGTTAACAGAATGACTGAATTGCAATGTGAATCGAACCACAGTCCAATGCTTATCTACTGGTTAAACTAAAAGAATCAACTGTAGATCACATATGAACTATTACTTCAACTGTTGAATATTCTTCTTGGATATCATGTGAATAGAAGACAAATAACTAACTATTTATTTCTAATTACGTCATATGCCAAGTCTAATCCCCATGTCGTGGCTAGAATCGAAGTGAATTAGATGAAGCTAAGAAGTGACTTGTGAGCTGTCGATTTAAACGATTCAAACCTTTGGCATACACAGGTTATGGTGTATGTATACAGTGTACAACCGTCACTGAAGCTGAGAGAAAACTATACAATCACGTAATGTCCTCTCTCTCTCTCTCTCTTAGGAGATCTGACACAAATATGAACACTATAACAACGTTAGTTGGTTGGAGGCAATCGGCAGGAAGCCCTGTCTGACCAAGGTTTCATGCTTTTTGGCAGTCGTCAGCAAGGCGTATCTGGAACCTCAACGGAACTGATGTCCCGCTTGGGATTCGAACCCGCGTCATCCAGTGTTTTAGTCAGCGACTTTACCACTGAGCTATTTGGGACCGCGGGACATCAGTTCCGTCGGGGTTACAGATACGCCTTGCTGACGACTGCCAAAAGGCATGAAACCTAGGTCAGACAGGGCTTCCTGACGATTGCCTCCAACCAACTAACATCTACTAATGTTCACCGCGATGCTGAGCTTCCTACCCTGATTGCCACATTGCAAATATGATCGATAGAATTCGGTCTGTACTCAGGACTAGACAATATGAAATTGGTTACACTCCCGTGACCAATCCAATACACACTACAAGAACATTAAGAGAATATAAAAGGCTATACAACCCAGATAAATGGCTTATCTATGAATTAAACAGTTAACGAATTCTGTGGAATTTAAATCATAGAAAGTTGGTAAAGTTATAATTCAATAGACTTGGAATAAGCAGACAAATAACCAAAAGTAACTAGTAACCTTTTTTTTCTTTAACATTCATATGTAGAAGACAAATAGTTTCATAGTTCATCTACATTGGAAAGCCACTACCACCACCACCACCTCCTCCTCCTCAGTCATCACTACCTACATCCATAATCTTGTGCTTTACTCAACCGCATAAGATAATAATAATAATAATGAAAAAAGAATTTCCATATTTTGGCAAAAGTATCCTGCTATTTTTAAATGTAAAGTTGGCAATATTGCTGAATTCTGATTGGTTAATTGTACAAATTTTATCATACACATTACAATTAATAGTTATAACTGTAGGTGTGAGTACACGTGTCTAATAGATAGATGGGCTTAACTATTCATTGAAGAAAGTTTGCTTATTTTAACTAGAAGATAATTTCAAATCAGAGAAATGTTTTATTGAAAAAAATAATAATAAGAGCCAGAGAGAGAAAAATATACAGCTTTGGTTGAATATGATGTTATTGCTTGTATTACACCGTCGTTGATTGAACCGAATTGATCAATCTCTGTTGGTATATGGGGACAACATCAGTCACTGGGAAGCAGGTACATCCAGCTGACGAGTCCCAAATAGGACGAAATGTGCATCATGGATTCCACTGCTAGCCACTACCCATCATTATCATACTTAATTGAATATAGTTTAAACATTTTGGAGGCGACTTTATAAAAGACCACCTTAACCCTAACTGACAAAATAACTAATCATGTTACAGTATTTTGTCTGGTGAGATCACTTTTCATATAATAGAGAAACGTGATTGGTTCTTTCGTCAGTTGCTAGGGTGACCTTTAAAGTTACTCCATTTCGATGTATTTAGAAAACAAATTTCTTCCACCTTGTTCAGCCATACTCTATACTATTGGATAGTCAATCAATGGTCTATATCTGATACTGTTCAGCAGAACATTCTGATGAAAACATTTGAAGAGAAAGAATAACTGTTCTCTTGTAGAAGTTAGCCTCTTGGAGATTATTTGTAGCTCAGGTGGATAATAACAATGAAAGCTTCCCAATTAAACCCTCCAACTCACAGAACTCCACACAGCAACTGTTTTTTTATATTGAAGAAACGTATAAGATTTGTAGAAGAAAGTTTGAGTTGTCAGACAACTGAATGATGCATGTTCATGATTTCAATATCTTATTCAATTGGATAGAGGGTATTGCGTGTTAGTAAGGGTGGTGGGGGATAATTGACCTCA